>JACGAQ010003417.1:0-29266 GCA_014119065.1 Orius insidiosus | reverse complement strand
TTCCGCTCTTCTTACTTTCTTTTTCCCCCGGAATTCGCCTTGGAGGGCCAGGAAAACGAAATAACTGTAATTGATTTTCAATAATAGTCATGAAAACTAAATTTTCTTTTAATTTCTCCGGTTACTTCGAAAGTTAAGAAAAATTTCTATTTTTCATTTTTTAAGTTATCCAATTATTGGATATAGAAAATGGTAAAAATTGCCCCACTTCCCTCACAAATAGTATTTGCTCCCAATTTACAAAAAATTGACTGTGGTTAGGGAAAGACTTTCTTAGCTTTTAGCTTTTTTAAACACTCATAAATTTAAACACAAACTCGTTTTATCGAAATTTTTATTTTAATCAAAAAAATTAAGAATAAAAAATTGAGGGTTTTTTTACATTTTTCTGATTTTTGAAAAAAAAATCTGTTGTATTTAGGTAAATAAATGTATTCTAAAGCCAAATAACAAAGAAAGTTTTTCTAAAAACCAATGATTTTCTCGCAAAATCGGAGCAAAGCTTTGTAGAAAAAATGCCACAGTAAGTGGTTAACGGACCCTTCAAAAACTTCTTCAAATTATAAGTTTAATCCGTCCAAAAGTAACCGAAGAAATAAAATGAAATGACAATTCCAGTTTTTATTTAAATAGACTCCAACGGTTTCTGTGATTTTCGAAGCCCAAAGAAATAACAGTTTTTTTTTCTTTTGTCAACACGACTACTGAAATCTCTACCGAAATTATTACGCCAAAATTTAACTACGCAGGTTTTACTTTAATCATAGTAATAACAGTTCCCGTGACGGATACGTCCCGTTGTCCCACCCCTCAAATTAGACGAAATCGATATCGTGATAGTTTTGTGTCACTTTTAGTCACTTTTTTTGTCTTTCCCCTTTTTCCCAAGTGCGTATTTCTCACGAATTGAAAGCGTGAACACGATATTTTAACCATGAACAATTTTAACTGTTAAAACAATTTTCCTATTTTTTTTAAAAAAAAAGCTACTTTCCATACTCAGTAATTCACAATTTACGTAATCGTGGATGTTCGAAGGTGAAGTTTAATGTGAACCGGTTCGACCAGAAAATGTAATGAGAAAGTAGGGAAGGAAACTAATTCAGGACTAAACGTTTCAAAATTCTCGTACTTTAGGGTACTTCTCAAGGTTACTTTCACCTTAAAAGGCCCATCAATTGCACTTTTCAGGCCTACCAATCCCTCAGAATAAACTTTCATAATTTTCACGAATTTAAGGTTCTAAAATTGGGTCGCCTACATAAGAAAGATGTCAAATGACCCGAATCATTATCATTAAACTTTTTGCTCCATTATAAATTATAGTTTTAAAATATTGTGTGAAAACTGTCATAAAAAGTTAATTCAAAATAAAAGGATATTAAAAAATTATTTAAATGCAATTTATGAATTTCATGGTTTACGCACTTACGTAATTAATCGAAAGAAATTGAAATTCAATGAAACTTTCTATACTGGTTTGTTTTGATTTGTCAAGCTTCCATTTATGATGATTTTTCTCGGATTCTAGGTGACAAGATGCAATATCGACCTTGAATGATGGTCTAGAAAGTGAAAACCTGAAGGTGAGATCTATACGATCTAGTTCGAAAAAGGCAGTCGGGGACATCCACATCTTTTCACTTGTGATTGATCCCGGTTTTTTTAGGTTAACTCAATTTTCAATTAAATCTTAACGGGATTTATTGCCATTTGTTAATCTTTGACCTCATGGAGGCTTTTAAAATCTACAGGTGAAAAAGTAGGACGATGCGGTTGATGTGGGCTCCCGCATCATACAGGCAATTTTTATTTAACACTTCAAAATGTATTGTTTATTTTTATAATTGGAGAGCTTTACGCAAACTAAATGAACCAAACCAAATCTCCATTTGACACTTTTTATTAGTTTTATGTAACAAAATTATTTTTTAGTTTTAAAAACCATTTATGACTAAATTTTAGGTCGTTTTCCTCGATTTTTTGGTTTAAAAAAACGCTTTTGTCTCAATTTTAAGCGGTTTTCCTCTAATTTTTTGGCTTCAAAAAGCATCATTCAAATTAAATTTTTGGTCGTTTTTACCAAAACGCTATGATTCTGCTCAAGAATCATAATTTTTTTTTCACCATAAACCCTCTCCGTTTTTCTCGATTTTTTGCCAAGAGAAACCCTTTTAAAGGGTTAAACTTTTAAACGGATGATTCTTGACCATTGGGTTGAAAGGGGGTTTCTCTACTTCGAAAAATCGACCAATCAACAAAATTTTAACTAAGTGTTAGGGCGATTTTTATTATTGAATTTTTAATTTTTAGTGGTTTTCCCCGATTTTGGGCCAAGAGAATACCATACGTCCCGATTTTATGGAGTTTTCTCCGTTTTTTTTTTTCTCCCAAAAAAAAAAGTGAACTTCTGGTTGTTTTCCCGATCTTTTGCCCAAAAATCAACGATAAATCTGAATTTTGGGGCATTTTTATGTATTTAAAAAAACCACTTTGCTACATTTTCGATTGATTTTGAGGATTTTTCGAGCTAAAGAAATCCTTTCGTCCATTTTATGCAATTTTTATCAGCTTTTTTTGCACGGAAAATAGAGGCGCCGGGTACGAAGGGCGAACTCGACAAAACGTAGTTTCGAGATATTCGCATTTTAAAGTTTCGGTTTTTACGTATTAAAAGGGGAAAAAATGGCGAACTCAACATAAAATTATATGGGTGCATTCACCAAGAGGTCTAGAATCTGAAAATGAAAAAAAACTGGAGGACCCTTCCCCAAAAACCCGACGTCGAGAGTATCACAATAACTTCTTTAAGGAAGTTAAAAAAATTTGTCCGATGTCGAGTTCGCCCTTCGTACCCGGAGCGCCTCATATTTTTTAGCACCCGGTGTATGTTCATTTGGTTACTCAACGATTTCTAACATCCTTTAAAAAATCTAAACGCTTTAGTTTTTATTTATTGTAGTTATGATTTCGAAAAAATAATGGACTTTTTGCAATACGAAAGTTCTGTTCGTGTCTGCAGATTCCATTGTTCCGAAAGACATAAAGTTGACATCCTTATTCAACTTTTTTTCTGGATTAATCGTGAGCAATGGTCAAAAACGAATAAAAAGAACTTCAATTCGATATGGAACTTTTTCTTCCGCGTTTCTTCGATTTAAATCTTTTTTATTGACCCACTTTAAAATTCATAGTGCGTCCAACAAAAAAATGATGCCAATGTCGACGAGTAGCCGTTTTAAGAATTTTCGGCTCATTAAGGACAGAAAATTCAAAAAGTAAAAGTGAACAGTTTTAAAATATAGAAATGATCAGGTTTATTATAATGAGAAGTGAAATTGTCTTCTTTTTTGTCTCTTCACCTTTTCTGGCGACGTTAAGTACAGGATGTTTTTTTTAAAACTCAAGAGACGTTGCATTCAAACTTTCAAATTAAAAAAATACCTGAGACATGATGGACAATGCGATGGGGTGGAAGACTGTTGTAAATATAAAGAGATCTTTCGTCCGGATATTCGTTCGGCGATTTGAGACCTGCTTCCACTAAACTTCCATATATCGGCCCAAGTCCATCTTCTGAAAAAAATAAGAAATGTCAAAAACCACACTTGCTAAAATCCTGGGGTTTCGTAAAAAACCGGAATAAATTGGAACAGAATCGGTGACGACATTGTCTTCATTTTGTAGGGGCTTCGTTGACGAACTTGTTTGCGCATTTAACATGATGGGTTGAAAAGAAGTGAAAGTGACGCATTTTTAATAGCTTTTTTTTTCTTTTTTAATATTATTCATGAAAAATGAACCGATTGTTTTAAAAACTTTTAAGAAATCCTCGTGAGTCTCCATCGGCTTCTAATCGAAGTTGTAATTAGAGACGAAAATAAGTAAACAGTTGATTAGAAAGTACGGGCACGCATTCAAAGAAATTTAAGTTTTGTTCATAAAAATATAAAACTATCTAGGAAGGCGGTAGTGTTCCGCCCCGCTAAACAACCGAAAGCGCACAAGTCTCCTCCTCCTTTTTATTCAGTCAAAGATTTGTTAAGAAATTTGTACATTGTTAAACAAAATTCTTACAATATCCTTTTTCTTTTTCATCTCGACGAAAGACGGCGTTTAAGGCGATTTGATGTGGTCTACATAGTCCGAAGAATAAGAATACCGTCTTTCTTATTAGATTCGGCGGGGGACAGAGAAAATTGAAGGTCTGTTCGAATTAAAAAGAAAGAAAAGAAATGTGGTCTAAAAAAAAGACTCCTTTTTTTAAGGGAAAAAAGGGATAGGAGACTCTATAGGCCCGCACTTGGAGAACCTGCAAAAAGGATATTATTTATAGAGTTAATAGGCAAAAACACCAAGAATACGTCAAAAAATGAGGTTTCAAGAGTGTTTTCGGGCAGAAAAAATTATTTTTAAGATTTTAATATCAAGTACAACAGGAATTTCATTGAAATTACCGAAAAGGAAGTGTTTTTGGTCATAAAAAGTTCAAAAATTTGACAAAAAGTAGTTTTCTTGGCTTAAATAGCGGAGGATAGAGCAAAAAATCATTTTTAATATGAGGCGCTCCGAATACGAAGGGCGAACTCGACATCGGAAAATTTTTTTTTTTTCATTTTCAGATTCTAGACCTTTTGAAGAATACACCCATGTAATTTTTATATTGAGTTTGCCCTTTTTTCCCCTTTAAAATACGTAAAAAAAACCGATATGCGGCAAAGCTCTACTCTCAACCTTTTTATTTAATTTTTTTTTTCTTTTCGAGATTTGGTGATTTTTAAAAAACCCTTTTCTCTATGATTCTACGATGATTCTAAAATCTCGCCACGAAAATTCCAGAGAGTGACTTTTCTGTCGAGTTCGCCCTTAACAGAAAACTTTAAAATGCGAATATCTCGAAACTACGTTTTGTCGAGTTCGCCCCGTATTCGGAGCGCCTCATATGCTATGTTTTTGCGCAAAAAATTGAAGAAACTCCTAAAAAACCTTTAAAAGTGTGATTTTTTTCTTTTATTTTTCTTTCTTTTTTTTTTTTGCCTTCGCCGTTGAAAACTCCCGGAAATAAAGTTAATGCTATTAAAAGTTACAGAGGGAGAAAGAATGAAAAAACGGATATTACACGACCGGTTTCGGCGTAATACGCTTCATCAGGTGGAATAAAGTTAATATAGATTTTCTCTCGGCTAAAAGAGCTTGGCAAACTTCCCGAAATTCCGTTTGAAAGTTTTGAAATACCAATAACTAAACGATAAAACGAGTTTTTTGCAGTTGAAAACGTTCGAAAATCGGGTAGAAGACAGAGAGAAAACGAGAAATTTGGTAAACTGGAGTTTTCGGGCAAGACATCCCTTGAAAAACTTTTTACTTGAAAAATTGCTAATATATTAAACAAAATACTTTCGTGTAAAACAAAGATGCAGAAAGTTTTTCTTTTTCATTTTTTTTACTTTCCCTCAACTTCGTTTCTTCCTTGTTCCAATCATTGAGCGAAAAAAAAGTAGCATTGTCCCATAAATTTTAGGTAGTTCATCAAAGATAAGAATGTACAAAAACTTCAGAAATCCCTTATTATATCGAGCATGAGCGGCCAAGTGTCTAATATTTTATATTATGGGTGATTTCAAACATAAAACTGATAGGAAGACATTTTATTGTTAAATAATAAGATTCTTAAAATTTAAATAATAAAAGTTCACAAAGCGTGAGGATAAAAGGATTGATAAATGAGGTGAGATAGGAGAATCCCAGGCGTTGCACATTTATTTAACTGTTTAGCTAATTGTCTCGAACCTCGTGATTATATTAGCGAAGGGATAGAAAACCGTTTAAAAACTGTACTGTTTAAACTTCGGATTATTTCTTTTCTTTCGATTTCTGGACAACTTTAATTTAGCTAAAATTCCGTTAGTCATTTGAAATTAATGAATCGCCCTAGTTTTCATATTTATACGAAGGTAATGAGGGGTAATTGAATTGCATTATGGCTAAACGGTTCTGTTTTTAATACAATCGCTACGGAGATTCCTCTATTTTCCGCTAAACCGTGAAACTTTTTTTTATGCACTCGCGTTATACAACTAAATCGTAACGTCTAATCAAAAATGAGACCTATAATACGAGTTATGGGAGAGTCCTTTACCGCAGACTTCTCAGGAGCCGTCTGGGAAAATCTCATCCGGGTTTATAGTTTTATAAAAAAATAAAAAAAATTACTATATAGATTTACGACCCATAAAAAGGTTCTTATATTTAGAAAGTAATGTCCAAAAAAGAACTTTGATTATATTTTTTAAGAGAAAAGTGAAAAGTTTTAGGTCGTGGGACTTTGACGCTCTGAGAAACGTTAAAACTGTACAATACAAGAAAGTGATATTGAGGACTGAAAAAGAGGCGAAAGTCTAAATTAAAAAATACGTGCTCTAGGAAATGTGCGTGAATCTGTCCTTTACTAGCCGGAACCAGATATTAGGTAATTGGAGATGTAGAAAGTGCATCTGTAAATTACCTTATTTTAATATCTGAAAAACCTGATCTTGACTTCCTCGAGATATCTAAGACTGGTTCCATTCGAGCTTCATCTCGTTTGGAGAAAAAAAATGTCTCCTCTCTCTTCCTGTTTCTTTTAAAATACTTTCGAGTTAATTATTCATGACATTGAAATTTATCTTCAGGTAGGAAGGATTGCAGAAGAAAGGTTGCTTAAGATCTTAAGATCTTTGGGAATATCTACTATCTTGTAGCTTTTTTAGAAACCAAGAACTTTTCAAAATTAAGGAGGTATGATGGTTTTTAAGTGAGTTGCTTTGCAAATTTTTCGTTGTTAACAACGGTTTTCGGTTTTTCCCTTCTATCTTGGAAACCGTCACTCAAAACGAAAAATGTCCTAAGTAAAAGTTGTAGGTACTGAAATTTACTAAATAAATTTT
Source organism: Orius insidiosus (assembly GCA_014119065.1). Taxonomy (NCBI): domain Eukaryota; kingdom Metazoa; phylum Arthropoda; class Insecta; order Hemiptera; family Anthocoridae; genus Orius; species Orius insidiosus. Next base: position 22,340 of record JACGAQ010003417.1, on the reverse strand, counting down.
ATTAGTTTTTTCCGTCAGAGCAATACTTTAGGAGATATGGAAGTATTTTAGTGGGTTGCTTTGCAAATTTTTCGTTGTTAACAACGGTTTCGGTTTTTCCCTTCTCTCGGAAACCGTCGCTCAAAACGAAAAAACGTCCTAAGTAAAAGTCGTAGCTACGGAAATTTCCCACAAAAAAGACTTCATTGGTTTTTTTGTCAGAGCAACACTTAAGGAGATGAGGGTTCTTAAGTGAGTTGCTTAGCAAATTTTCGTTGTGAGCAAAGGTTTTCGGTTTTTCCCTTCTATCTCGGAAACCGTCGCTCAAAACGAAAAAATGTCCTAAGTAAAAGTTGTAGGTACAAAGATTTCCTACAAAAATTTTTTATTCATTATTTTCGTAAAAGCAATATTTAAGGAGTTATGAGGTTAAAACTAATAATCCTACAGAGCCTGTCTGAAAACTTAAAACCTTCATATCTCCTAAAATATTGCTCTGACGGAAAACTAATAACATATTTTATGTAGTAAATTTCCGTAGCTACAACTTTTACTTCGGACATTTTTTTCGTTTTGAGCGACGGTTTCCAAGATAGAAGGAAAAAACCGAAAACCGTTGCTCACAACGAAAAATGTACAAAGCAACCAACTTAAAAACCCTCATATCCCCTTAAATAAAACCTAAAAAATCAAACCCTGAAAATTAAATTCAATGAAAATCTAAACGCAGAACGAATTAAGCGTGTAGGTCGGCTTATCTTGCATAATCCCGTACACTGAATTAAGCAAGAAATTTATTCCGTTAGGCTTTATCCGATAAAATGAAGAAGACAATTCTCACTAGTCTCCTTCTAAAGAGACTTTCATTAATTTCACTTTTCTCCCGTAACGAGAAAAGTAAGACAAACTGGATTTTATTTTCCAATTTCAAACATTGACATTGACGTGTGAGAAAGGGAAAAAATTTTTGTCCCGACTATGTAAAATTATCAATTCTACGGCTCAAAAGACGAACTTCCTTCATATGGTCCTTTTGTACAATCAAAGGTTTATCTTTTGTCACTTTTTTTCGTAACTTTCCAATCTTTTTGACAGTGACAAAAGACGTGATGTAAGCCCCAGTCACAAAATATTGTTTTTGAAGGCTAATATTCACATAAAAAAAAGATCCCTGGGAAAAATAAATGATTAGAAACACCAAAAAAAAAAAAACATGTGAGAAGACAAACTGGTCCATTGATCGAAAAAGAGGGCTAAAAGTACTTTTTTTAAGTTGAAGATAGCGTAGAAAACTCTATTGTTCTTGGCACGAAAAGAAAATAATCAGAAACAGTTCTCATTGCTCTAACAATTAAAAAAAAGAAACACAGGGCGGTCATCAGGCCTACTTTTACCACATCCCAATTACAATTATTTTATTCTTCATATTTTCAATTCCGCTTAAGCACGCCGCGAAAGCCGTCGGAAACTGTGCTGACTCGTGGGAATCCAATTCGTACAAACCACACTCTGGTTAAAAAATTACATGATTAATTTGAAAACGAGGGAAAAAGGGAGAAGTTTTTTTTTTTTTTTTTTTTTTTTTTAATTTTCAAAGTTTTTTTTTCTAAAATTTTCTTCAAGGTAGAAATAATGGGATTTTACCCAAGGGAGGTCCCTCTAGTAACGGGTGGACGTATGAAATTTCTCCCCCTAAAATGATAATTAATGTAGAAAATTGATAATTTTTTTTACCAAAATTTTTAAAAATATATAGATTAAAGCTCCCGCCGTATCATTGAGGTCATTATGAAAATTACTTTTAAAAAATTTTAAAAAATATTTTGACTTTTGAATCGGAACGACGGTTCGGCCGCAGCGCAGTTTTTAAATTTCAAACAATATCTCCGCCATTTCTTCGAAATTCAAAAATCGCAGACGTTAATTTCTTGTTCAGGAAGGTTGTGTGAAAGTTTGGTGAAAATCGGTTGGAAACTGTGGCCGTAAAATGTTCCGGAAAAAATTATATGGCCGGCCGGACGGCACCACAGACAAATTACCTGGTTAAAAGCAAAAAATGCTTAGGTACAGGACAGAAAAAGGAAAAGGCACCACAGACAAAGTTGAGATCGGTAAAGATTTAATATTCGATTTGATCCTCCGGGTCTGGAAGAACCTTCACCAAAAACCCACCTGGAGAGTATCACAATAACTTCTTTGTGGGAAGTTAAAAAATGTGAAAAACAATGAGATCTCTGGAGGCTTAAACTAAAAATCGAAGAAAACGCTCTATAATCCGGTAAAAGTGGTGTTTTTTGGTCAAAAAAAAAACCGGAAAATTTCCTTGAAATTGTGTAAAAAGGGTTGCTTTTGATCGAAAGATCGAGGAAATAACAATCTGAGAAAAAAGATGACCGAGTGGCCACTAAACCTAGAAAAAAGATTCAAAAATCCGGCGAGAGACAATAGAAAACGCTCACAAAGGGTGTTTCTCAGGCGAAACACCGAAGAAAATGACGATATGTCAGATGAATGGGTATTTCAAGGGGCATACCTGAGGTCTTTTCGGAGGCTGAATTGCGCTCAGGTATAATAACATAATTCAGTATACTGTTACGTATAAAAAATAAGGTTAACACCAGTAGTCGGAATACAGCTGTAGAGGCTCTTTTCGACCCATAGGAAGGGCGTCATCAGAAATTTCTTCCCCAAAGAATGACAAATGGATGATATCGAACGATTTTTTACAAATCTTCTGATTGATCCACTGGTACGCCACTGGTAGGGGATAAAAAATAAGGTTTTTTATGTTTAACAAGGAGACGAATTTTGAAGAGGGCGGTTTCTAACAGGATTCAGTAGTCTGTCGATATGGAGGATGATTCCGGAGGTCAGTCGATATTAGAAAAGGTTCTTAAAACCTTTTCCGATCCCTTCACGTCTACTCAAGTTTCATATTGTCCTCTTCCATTTCCGCGCGGCAATTGCAAAAATATGTCACTCGTCAATTTCTCACCCTCGCCCTTCCAGTTAGCCCGGAGGGAATGAGATTGTTTAGAACCACTTCCCTTCTTTATTCTGGAAAACTTTTTACTTTCTTGTCTCTTCAATTTTGTTCTGACTATCGTAAATATTTAAAAGGTTTTTTTTTGTTTTATTTTTGTAATTAATTTTTTCCGTTTATCGATGTCGTCATTTTATCGATGTTTATTATTGTTTGTTATTTATGGTGATGCGTTTCTCAAAGTAAACGTGACGGCGGGGGAGAAAAACAATCGCCGGAGGTTGTTTTCGATAATGGACAACATCGCTCTTTTGAAAACGATGTATTTTTCAGAAACTGGCAACTTTTCTGATGGCTGACAAATCGCACGTCGTTTAATCCGGCAGAATCTAGACGAGTGAACAAAAACTACACTAACCGAAGCTATAAATCCATTGACTCCCTTCTTTTCTTAGGTACATATTTTAAAATATGATTTCAACAACGTATCTTAGGTGTACCAATTCAAACCACATTTTTAGGGTTTAAATAAAATAAGTGCCAGGTTTGGGGATGACCCCGAAGTACATTCTCTTATTGGATTTTAGGTTTTTATTTTTTGACGGTGACCACACGTAGAAAAAGAGAAAAAACCCATATAAATAAGGGCAAATCGATTTTCGCGTAGGTCCAACTGATGTGCAGTTTGACAGGCGATTAGGGCGAGTGGGTCGGGGAGGCGGTTCGGGTCGGTTTTGATGGTGGCTGGGGCGCGGGTGGTAAAAAGCGTAGAGGGTGGGGATGAGAAAGAGATGTAACCCTTCGGCCAGAGCGTTCAGTCGAGTCGGATATGTGGGCGGGGGCGTTTCTACTCGCTTTCGCAGGCTTTGCCGCCTGCGACGCCGCGTGTCAAAGCGATAAACTCGCCTCCTACACACTCGTTATGCACACTTTTTGGACCAGAGACAGATTTCCAAAGCACTACCCGACTGGAGACCGACCGCACAATTCTCAAAACTAATAGGTAAACTTTTACATATTCATATTAATAAATACATTAATTTATTCAACGCTAAAACAGTATTTAAAAATTTTGAAATGAATAAAACATAACGTACACTTTGACCTATGTCGAGTGGGAACGCGAGGGCTTCAATGTACCCCTTAATTAGTTTACTCTTTATTTGTTTACTCAAAGGGGACGTCAATTAAGGGAAAACATTTCGTAAAGCGTCGCTAAAGTGTACTTGAACAGTTTACATTTCTACCAAGCTTCTAGATGAGGATTTTACTAAAAACACAGCACGTTTAATTAAATAGTTAACTTTTAAATAACCAACATAGATTTCAGAGACAAAAAATTTCAGTAGATATTACGCAATGAAGTATACTGTGTGAGGAATCGCAGAAAAACAGACTCAGAAAAACAATAATTTATTGTGACCTCTTGATGTTCGACTTTATTATGGTTTTAGAAGCCTTTTCCTTTTTCTTCTCCTTCTTTTAGGGCAAATAATTGTGTTAACTAAGGTGGACCAGCAATTTTACGGCGAGGGTCCAATAAAAAAAAGATTATCCTACGGCAGTAGGAACTGTAAGGTAGATTTATTTTCCTCCGTTTAATATTAATCCCTGACATTCTTCTCTTTTATCTTTTTGCTATTCCTCTCCGTTTTTGGAGTTGCAACTTTGTTGATGCACTTCCATCTCAATCTGTTGGTGGCAACGAGTGGGCCTCGCGAAGGCTGCCTGGTCGGGATATTTATCCCCAACCGCCTTTTTCTTTCCTACTTCCTGTTCTTAAGCTAAGTTAGCTTTTCCCCGTATATAATCCCTAAACGTCTCAAATCGCATGATTTTTCTCACCGTGAAAATTCAGTTTGAAATCAAGCGATTTTTCCCGGTCAAATTCAAAAATTTTTCACATCCAGCTGATCCAAAATCAATAATCGATTTCTTTTATCGATCTGCGCTTTTAAAATAGCAGTTCAATCACGATTAGAGGATTCGTGTCCTGGACATTTTGATCTTCGCAGTTTAGGCTCTAAGATAAATATCAAAACTCCAGGCCTGATTTTAGTCGCTAGCTAAACCTAAATATGTGCCAAATTTCATTACCCTCAATTGAATAATTGAGAATAGGTGTGAAGATTGACCCGGTTTTAAGTGTTTAATTTTCGATGAAGGGTAAGATTCAGTCATCCTCAATCACAATTTTAAATAATTACTACTAAATTTCACAATTTTGTTACAACAATTTTTATTTCCTTAAAGAAGTTATTGTGATACCCTCCACGTCGGGTTTTCGGAGAAGGGTCTTCCAGACCCCGGAGGTCAAATCGAATATTGATCTTTACCATCTCAACTTTGTCTGTGGCTCCGGCCAAAAAAAAAGTTGGAAAAGAACTTTAAAAAATTTTCGGAAAAAAAAGGTAACTCCGAAGTAAAAAAAAAAATTTAAAAAAAAACTTAAAACTTTTCGAAAAAAAAAAAAAAATAAAAAAAAAAAATTGGAAAATTTTTCGAAGAAAAAACAAAAAACTTCCCCCTCTGTTATACTTCCCCCTTCGTTATACTTCCCCCTCGTTATTTTACTTCTTTTTAAGGAAGTTCCCGTCGGGCAAGCTCGAGACTAGTACTTTTGTTTGTCACGATTTACCGCCTCGACGTGAACTTGCGGTTCCGCTGTAGTTGACACTGTGTCAGTTTTTAATAAACTAAAAATTAATGTTTTCAATAAGGAAAAGGTGGAGTTTTTTAAAATTATGATTGGATTGCAAATCAGTAAAAAAAAAATGTTTTACGATAAAAGTAATAACCGGAAAGTTTGAAAATAAGCGCACACGTTGTTTATGTATTTAAAAAAAAAGGTGGGAGGGGTTTATTGTCGTATTCCCCCGGGTGATAAATAAAGTTGTAAAAAGTTCGTTGATTACACTCACCTTAAAGGGAGTGGTGAGCGAAACGTTAAGAATGTTAAAGCCTAGGGTAGGGTAAAAAGGAGTTCGATAGTCGGGCAAACCTTTGGGGTTTTGTTTGGGAAGTGAAATATTTGACATAGTCGAGAGTACACTCGGGAATGTATGTATGTACATTTGTACTTGACTCCCGGCAAACATTCGGGCATTTGTTTCCCTTATAAAGTTTACACGTAAAAATAGCATATAAGGTGATGCGGAAAATAAGGAATTTCATGTGTAACGACCCGTAAGTCGAATTGCTAAGAAAGAAGGCAACATTGTTTGTTTTAAACCTATTTTTTAAAATAGCAAAGAAGAGCAAAAATGTTCTTAAAACATAAAACTCGGAAGACACAAAATGACAATTTTTTCCTTCCCCTGGCCGCGTTCATCATGATTCTTTCATTACGAGGTACAAAAATTTCGTGCTCAGATATTTTATTTTTTGTATACAAAGTGTTTCTGAATACAGAATGTGTATTAATTATTTATCTGTTTGTCCAAAGTTTTTAATTTCAGACAATTTTTAAAAAATTTATTTCGACAGAGGTGAGAAATTTGGGTTTGGGCTGTCAACTCCGTTCCGTGTGGTCTGGCTTGGCGAAGATTTTTCTACCTCGATATTTCAATTTTTTTAGATTACTTTTCTTGGAAATCTACGTACAGTAAAAAATACCTAAAAGGAGAACAGTCGTTAGGCATTGCTACTTTTACGGTATTTTTCTTTCTTTTTCCTTTTTCTTCCCATTGCGCGAAAGTTTACATTTTTCTATGTAAGACCCCGACCCCCTTCTTTCTTTTTTCTTTCTTCTTTTTCTCTCTCCTCCCGTTGGAAAAGAAAAGTACCAATTCGCGATTAATATTTCCGAAATTGTTCAAAACTTTTTTCTTGAGGACGGCTTTACCTTCCCGTATTTCCCCGGCGTTTTCCTCCTTTATTTTTCCCTTTCTACTCCCTTCCCGCTGTACGTAGTAGACGAAAAGAAAAACTTTTCTCGGTTTAATCTCGTTCTATATTTTTTCAGTTTTTATTAAACAATCTCAGATATACAATGCCTATTAATGTAGAAGGAAAAACTTTCACTGGGAATTTTTTTTTCACTACTAAATAATTTTTTTAAGTAAAACGGCGGCTATAGTGACCCGTGACAAGTGATTACTTACATCGGTTAAAAGACATATATTTCCCAAACGTGGGAGATTTTAAACTTTTTAAGAAGTAGGCCTAACATACCGAATGACTCTAAATCAACGAATTGTGAATCCTCTAAACGGGACTTTTACCGAGAAAAACGCCAGAATATCCAGTGAGAAGGACGTTTAGTGATCAAAATCCGAAAATTTTGTAAAAAGGACATTTAAAACAAACTAAAAAACCGAAAGAAAACCTGAAATTCTTGATGGAAGGTATTCATTGTCAAAAAGCAGGAAAATGTTCAAAAATCCGGCAAAGGGGCTTTTAGACAAAATATTTCAGAAAAACGTTTAAAAATCCAGTAAAAGGGTGTTTTTTCGGTAAATGACCCAGAAAAATTGGAAATCTGGTTGAAAATGTAAAGCCCAATAATTTTATTTGAGGAATTAAAAAATTTCGACCTTTTCTTTTTCATGTAGGTAAATTGATAACTTATCATTGGAAACGTGTGCAACTAGGACATGATTTTTAAGTTCGGTACCGATCAAACAGTGATATCACCAAGGAAGTTTTCATAGTAGGAAAACCGTGATCAATCATAATAAATGCTTCAATACTTGCAATATTAAAACCGTTTTGATACATCAATTAATAACAAAGTCGAGTTTCGATGATTAAAAATCGATTTAGGCCATTCAAAATTGAACAATAGTAACAGAGGAGAGGGAGGTGAAAGAAAATAAACGGAGTGCTCTGCGATGACAATAAATCTAAGCGAACTCAAGTGTTGGGTTTGTTCCAACCAAAGCTCTATATCGGAATGAATTATCAATACGTTGATGAATGGTCCGCGCGGAATGAATAGCCCATTCGATTTTTCGTAAATGTCCCAGGGTGGGTTAAATTCGGTAAAAGATACGCTGAAAAATAATTTGTGATAAAATATTATATTTTATGTGTTAAATCGACCCGGTATGACCATAGCCAATGATGATCCTCCAATTAGATTTCGTGTCTCTTATTCACTCTACCCCTTTCATCAAGCATTCCGCTTTCATCAATTTGATTAAATAATGTCCGGTTAATTGAATGCAATTACCCAAAGCTCATATATTCAACGGAAATTTTTTTTAAAATATCGTTTGCTTTTGATGTTTATATGACGGGAAAACACTTTAAAAAGAATTTTAAAGAGATTACGAAAAAAAAAATTTTTTATACGTATAATGTATTATAAGTGCAGTTTCGAATCTAATTTTCAGTATATGAGGGCTGCCTAAAGCATCACAAAAGCAATTTTCATTACCCACCGAACAATTTTCCAACTCCGCAGTGATTGATTCACAGATCTACCTCAAAGCTCCACCTCCTGACTCCCTTTTTTATTCAACGGGGAAATAAAAAATTTAAATTAAACAATGTAAACTTTCTATCAAAATAATTTTTTTCCCCCGTTGTAACCTTAAATTCTTTTTTCTCTATCTCTTAAAAGCGATATTTGTGAAAAATCTCATTACTCTTCCCAGGGAGATTTATTGATAAAAACATCTTGACTAATAGTTTCGGATGCATTAGAACATCTGTTGCTTTACCCTGGATTAGAAAAGGGAAGAAAGGCGGGCGAGAGAGAGCTTTTTTGAAAAGGAAACCTTTGATAAATCGCCTGAGCCACCATAAACTCGGCCCTTGCGGTTTATTATTATAAAAATATAATCTCCCCACCCTATAACGTAAAATTTAATATTTTTTTGTCTTTTTTTCCGCTGAAATTTACGTCGAAAGCGGGCGAGAGTGGTAATTTGTCAGGTGATTGGTCCAGCTCTATACGTAGGAAAAGGAGTGCTATTAAATAAATGAGAAGAGTCCCTCTCTTTCCCGGAACAGATAGCATTGATTCGGTCATGATTTACTACGGAGGCTCGATGGCATAAATCTGCCAGGGCTTTACGTTTCCTTATCTTTTTCAAAAGATTTATACCTTTTAAATAAACCGATGTTAGGATAAATAAAATAAAAAGGGAGAGGGGAATGAGTTTTAGCCAAGTAAAAGTAAAAACTTACAGAAAAAAATCTAGAAAAAAAAATCTTTTCCTTCATGACGTTTAAAAAAATGAAAAAAAAAAAAAAGAGGCTATATTTTATAATTATTACTATCCAACGGGAAAAGGGAGCTTTTACACAGTTTTAGCGTTTCATCAAGAAAGATAATCAAAAGATAAATTCATAAACAAATTAAACTGCTGTAAATAATGTCGAGTTTTAAACGAGATTCTGTTGAGAATTAGAACGGCAGAAAATTGTTCACAAATTGTGCCCGGATTCCTGGGATTAATACTCGGGAGGAAGGCGGGAAAGTGAAAGAGAAAGAGCTCCGACCGCAAACTACTTCTTTATGCCTCAGGTCGAGCTCCACTTGAATTTATATTTTATAGTTCTACAATTAACTTTCCGCCACATTAAAGGCCTCTAAAATTTCCGACCAATAACGTTTACGTTATTCATGTATGGAATTATATTACGGAAACAATGCATTTCATTGTCTATTCACTCAGATAATACTAAAGTACGAATGAAATCAACACAAACTAGAGAAGTTAGAGAAGAGTTTTTTTCTTTCTCTCTTTTCTTTGATATGTACTTAGGTATTTCAGATGGAAACAGCAAATTTATGAGTTAAGCGAAAACAATCCATATTACAAAGTGTCGATAATTCAAACAGGAGAAGGAAAATTGTGAAGGTAAAAGTCTTCGAAGTTAAGTGAGATTCACGAGAATAAAACATTCACGAAAATGAAATATTCCCCAGACTCGATTCACGAGTCTGGGGAATATTTCAAAACTGACGAGCCCGTTTGACTTAAATCGCAACGATATTTCAAAACATTTGTTACTTTCGAAAAATGGCATCGACAAACGTTTTAAAAGTTAAATGAAAAATAGTCATCAATAAATTTCCTTAGAGAAGGTAAAAAATAAAGAACTGACGGCTGGGCCACAGACAAAGTATCGAATAAGACTGGAAATTTTGACTTTACGTCCTACGAAGTTCAAAAAGACAAACTTAAAGCCCGTTAGTCCATTATTTTAGTTTATACTAATAGAGATTAGTCCTGGAGCGCTAAAGGGCTCTAAAAAAGGGTCAACGCATTTAAAGTTTTTGGTCCGCCAAAGGCCTGTAAAAGGGTCTACTCGGTGCGCCAAAAAGTCATTTCAATACGCAAAAGGGCATATTTTTTTGACAAAATTGCGCAAACGGGATTTTACCCGTTTTTTATGCAAAAATCTTAGGAGCCTATAAAAATATTCTTTGGTAATGAATATTTTAAAATGTTTACAACATCGTATAAGCTATAAGCTTACGAAGATGCTAACAGAGTTTGAACGATGAGGGTATATTTATAATAATTTACATATAACGAGCTCACTGAGTACTTAGGAAAACTAGGGGGTCTCTTAAATGAAACTACAAATTAAGCAACCTTCTGAAGAGTTGGAGACAGTAGATAAGGGAAAAGGATTAAAGGATTATAGAGGTATACAAGCGCAGCAGAAGACACACGAAGAAGTTCGAAAGTGGAAAACGCAAGGCAGGAACTAATACTGAACTTGAAACTATTTCAAAGTTATTAGGTAACCCTTCGTGACTGGTTTTCGGGAGAGGGTCCTTTCGTAGTCATTTTTAAGATGTCGTGAGCTTTTTTTGAAATTCGCATGAATGAAGTAAATCGGTCTCCCCAAAGATTTGATTCGGTACGGCTTTACATAACTTTTCACCAAATTGCTCCTTTTTCAGTATTACCGTTAACAAAATCAATTGAGAGAACAATTTTTCCCTCGATAATAGGGAGACTTTTTTTTCACGCAGGATCCGTGTGGCCGAAGACTTCCGAAGTTTTTTTCTATCTTGATACTTTTTCAGTTTTGATAGTTTTTCCTCTTCTTGGAGATTGGGCAAGAGGAATCCCGAATCTCTGGAACTCTCTAATATTCAAAATCTTGTTTCTTCTTCGCTTACATAGCACCTTAAACAAAAATATAGGTAAGTTTTTAAAGAGGTGGGGAATTTATTTTAGGTTTAAACAAAAAAGAGAATGAATGCGTTTTAAAGGGAAGCATGGAGTGAGTTATTACTGGAAATGGGGTTTTCGACCACGTGCTGCGCAGAAACATTGAGGAAGTTGTGTTTAGGTGAGGGGTGGTCATCATGGAAGATATGTGCGACCGCACTCGGCAGCTCTATAAATTTTCGAAACTTGCCCATTAACCGCATCTTCAAAAAAGGGGAGGAAAAGGGAAGGAAACATGAACGAAAACAAACAAAAAATTATTAAATAAAATCTTGTGCGTTCAGGGTCATTTGGCAATTACGTGATGGGTTTGTGTAAAAAGTACTTTCGCTTGTTTCCGATCCAGTCGCAGAATTCCCAACTGCGTTGGCATTCAAGCGTTATTATCGTAGACTGCATTGAATGTATAAAACCATTTCTGCTAATGCATATGCCGATGTTTCCTCTCTCTTTAGATGTTCCGAATGACCGCTTACGTGATACGAAATTCAAACTTATGTAGGTACATCCTCGATTTTCAATAGATTCTGAGTTTTTAATCAATTTTTAATCGTTCCTTCCATTGGTAACTTTTATCTTTCAAGTTTAGCTTGTTTGATTTTCACATACAACTGAAGGAGTGGGCCTAGATGGACACTTCGTACCTCCCTTATATCATTTATCCCTTTTATAATCCCTTCCAGGTGGTACACTCTAGAAAAAAGGGAAAAAGTTAGCAAAAGAGAGACTGAATAATAATTCAAGTTGAGAGGTTTTTATTGTGGCAAACAAAGAGAGGTTGCGTCGTTGCGATTATTCAGAAATGTCGAAAGGGAAATAAGCAATCATCGTTTTGAATCAAGCGTTGAAATCTTCTTCGGACGTGAATTCCGAGGATGTTTATCCACGTTCCCATGGTTACCCTCGACTAAGTTCTAGTGTGAATATTTTTCTTTCGGGCAGAACCGTGGGAGAAAAGCGAAATGCGAGCCAGTAGGTGAATTATGTATGATACACTTGTAGGCTACGAACAGGAACAGATGTTCGAGATAGTTGCATAAATTGCAAATTGACTCTCACTTTCTTCTGATCTCTTACCCATGTTTACAATATCTCATGAATCCACAACCCCTCTTTCCACCAACTCCTACATTTCGAAAATATAATCAAAAATATGAGAAATGATTCAAACTTAGATAAAAGTTAAAAATGAACTTATATAATTAAATTTAGTTCCTCAACCTTTTGAATTTTGAAATAAAATGAACGTCAAAGTGAACAGTAGAAATAAAACTGGAAAAGTAGTGTTTAAAATGCAAATGAGTGGTAAGAAAGGAGAATTTCTTTGGACTCCATTATCAATGAGAAACTCTTTTAGTTAATTGAAGAAGTTTATTTACAGAAGACCGAGTGAGATGACAAAAATAAGTTCTAGCTTTCTGAAGGGACCTAAAATAAAAAGTGAAATATAACCGTTTTGCTTCTATAAGGCTTCGGGGTCATGTTCGACGTCGAAAGGTACCTACTTCAAAATTTAAAAGTTCGATCAGAGGAATTTATTGATAAGTTTCAAACTTTAAATCTATCTACTGATTATTTAAGATTTTAGAATTTCATACATCAACAAGTGTAAATAAAATGTAGGAACTTCAGCGGTAAATGCGAGTGTATAACCAATGGCACTACAATATTTACATCTAGAGAGAATTGGGACTACGAGAACATTTTATTCTAAAGAGTTAAAATACACACACAATCATTACGGCTTCTAGAGGGGAGAAAATTGCTTGAAGGTTTAGCGTACTTCTGGCATTGAACTTAATTTAGCAAAGCTACAATAAATTATTCAGCTATGAATTTATCGAAGAAGAAATTTAGAGAATATTTATTGAAAAAAATGTATTCATAACATTTTATGATATGAGATTTTTTAACATCATGTTTTTATAAGAAAATGGATTCACCAGATTACTTTCCTCGACGTTTCCCTTACACCTCCCGTTTCGTTGTGTTCGGTTAAGTTTATGTCAGTAGAAACATGAATTCAAATTTTATTTGAGTTTCAACCATCACATATGCGCGAAGCATAAACGCTAAATATAGTCGAGAAGCCACACTAACTTGCGGTACAGGCTTTACAACCCTCCATCAGCATAAATTCGCCTACCTTCACCGCAAGGTCTAAACTTGCTAAACATGTTATCGCCCTTGTGTTACTCCACGGATATAATGACATAATAGAGGTCAGACGTATGAATATATAATAATTATAGCACAACTTTGCTTAGTCTTAGCTTAATTAAAATTGATGTATATAATAGGTATCTCTTCATAATTTTGAAGAAAGAAAAAAACTATCGGGTAAATTAATGGCTCGGAATTAAAACGACGATTACACACCGAGTTTAAGTGGAACGATAAATTTCATCAGGTAACAAGGACTGTGGAATCTTGGAACGCCTCCTTCGGCAAACTAATCTAATTACCGGAGGAGAAAATACGGGTCATTAAACTTAGGGGGACCCGAACTTCCTACTATTCTATTTTCATTCCGAAATATCAGAAACTCTTTTAAAAGGTTTATAATCAGTTTCTCATCCGGCGCCGATTCATAATTGAATAACAGTTCGTCTCAGGGTTTACATCCTATTCCTACATTAGATAATTATCTAAAGAAAGTCGTTTCCATGAATTGATATGAAATAAAAAGTTTGATGTAGGTACGGAAAATGTCGAAATAACTGTCCGCGTGAAAGTGATACGGTTTTATCCAAATTCAGTTTGTCAACATGAAACAAGTCAAAACGTGTAATATATATGGAAAAACAACATCCTCTCGTTTCCTCTTCAACAAATAAAACACCAGTTATATTATATCCATTTTTTTCCGCCTTTGCCTACCTAAAAAAACAATATCCAGAGGAAACAAAAAAATTCTTTGAAGAACTTAGCAGAGAAGAATTTTTTGGTAGGACGTTCCTCCACTTTAATTTTTTTTTAAATAAAAAAAAAAAAAAAAAAAAAAAAAATATAAAATACCCTCTAAACTGGATTAAAAATGAAAATACTCGACAAGCCCTATTTTTAAATTATTATGTTTTTCAGAGTGGTAATAAAGCTCCACTCCATCTTCCTAAAATCCGTTTTACAGCATCAGGATCGTTCAAATATAATCCGATAACGCTTATAGTAAAATTCGATTATAATCTTCATTGCCCCTTTGATGCAGAAAAAAAGGTTTTTTTTTTCCAAACGAAAATAAAACTATGAATCTACGATTAAGGGGGAAAAAGGCTCACTTTGTTCAACTAATTAAAAGTTATATCCTAGTGAAAACTCAGAGTTCAGGCTTAATAAACTTTCATTGTTTACCGCCTTGACGCGGAGATTGGATAAACGATAGGTTTATAACTTGGGAATTCCCTTTCCCCTTTCTATATCCTATTAATCCGAACCGCATCAAAGGAGGTTTACGGGGCCAGTATAATTGCCAGACTGTGGGGGTAATTTAGTAAACTATTAAATCCTTTAGAATTGCATCGGCTAACGACATGAAAACCGAGGGAAAATCGCTATACGCCTTTCAATATTTCGAATACGTATTCTTTATTTAAAATAGATTAACTATTGTAGTTTTGATCAATTAAAAATATTAAGGCAAAGGATACTAAACCTTCAAGACTTCCAGGCCATTCAGGTTTAGCATAGTCAGTTAAATTCAATGTTTTAATACTATATTTTATTTAAAATAGATTAACTATTGTAGTTTTGATGAATTAAAAATATTAAGGCAAAAGATACTAAACCTTCAAGACTGCCAGGCCATTCAGGTTTAGCGTAGTCAGTAAAAAAATTCCTTTTGAATTCATTCATGAAAAATATTGATCAGAAAAATTTTGTTTGTCCAAAAAGGTGGTAAAGTTGGAGGGGAGCCCAGAAAAAGGTAGGAGGCATTGGGCCAAATTACGTATTCGTAGGTAAACATAAAAATTTTTAGGCGGTGTTTGAAATAATGTAAAATTTGTTAAAAATTAATAATGAATAAGATGAAAGAAATTATTGAATGGAATTATTCAAGCCAAAGAGGTCAGAGCGTAAGCTTAAAATAAACTCGGGTCAAAATTATTTTAGTATGTCAAACTTCCCACGTGTCTCCTAAATCTTTGAGGAAAAACCTTCGGTATTTGAGAAAAATTGATTTTAAGCTATAAAGCACCCAAGACGTTTTGAAGCCCTAAGGCGGGCAAGGAATGAAAAACCCTCGACGTTATCCCGAAGGGATGTCAGGAATTTCGTGTGTAGAAATCACGTACACGTGAAGAAAACGATGAAGAAATAGACTGAAAAACTGCCAAATTAAAATGCTATCAAGAAATTAAAAGAATGTTCTGGTCTGACGCGGAAGGCGCCACAGACAAACTCAAGATTGATAAAGATCAGTCAAATTGACCATACAGAGTATCCCAAAGATATTTCTTCCAGAAAGTTAAATTTTAAAACTCAAAAGTTTTATTCTTTGAATTTCCTTTCCGCCATTTCCAGTGAATAACATAATAAAATGTTAGTACCGATTGTTATTCGTTTTATTGAATTAGACCACTAAAAAAAGTCCTTCCATTTCGCCTTTTTCTTTTCTGAGAACCCCTTTCCGAGGACAAAAAAGAATTGCAATTATAAAAGGATTAGGCTATTCTGTTTCGGAATTCGAAGAAGAGAAGCTGGAAAAGTGTGAATACAAAGAAGGGGTTACATTCCGGTCCAAATTGGCGGGGATCGTGTCTCTTGGGTGGAGATAAAAACAACAGAAGGGAGGTAGTTCTAAATTAGCTTTTATCTCGAGATTGGAATGGAATTAAAATAAATTACTTTTTCTTCGAGACATTTTGTATTCATTGACCATTCAAGAGGGGGCATCCTTTAAGGATCATTAAAAAAAGTAATACAAAGGAGAGACAAAGAGGAATAAGGAAAAAAACGGATTCTGAAAAAGAATCTTGTTACCGGCCTCGTTATTCAGGGGAAAAAGGAAAGTTCATTACAAATAGGGGATTTGCTCCCTTTAACGAAGGAATAAAGTCGAAAAATGGTTTCAACTATATTTAACGAAGGTGCGCGACTTCTGTTTGGCAATCGATTTTCTGTTTGAGAATTAGCTGCCATTTCAAGGGATTTATTTTTCAGTTAATCTGACTTTACTTTTCGTTTTACTCTTTTCCTCTCGTTTGCATTTTAAATGAAACATTATAATTTTACAGTGATAAATAGATTTATACTAAAAAGTAATAATTTATTAATTCTACAATTTTATAAATTTTCCTTAACTAAAATTAGGATTTTTTATCGTCGTATAGTTAAAATTTCATGTTCACTCAACTGTTTATGTTTTTTTTATGTTATACTACTGTAGAATAAAAACATCTATGTATTCCACATAAAAATATGGAATGTAAAGTTATAAAAATCTCTATTGAAAAAAAAATTAATATCTACCCGTCTGCTTTGTACATTTTTGAGAGGGAGCGTGGAAAAAAAGGGGCTTCAGGTGACAAAGCGGGATGCGGACGTCGGGCGTACGAGAGGCGGTGGGCAGGAGGAAAACCGGAAAATCGAGAAATAGCGGACTGAGCCCGTTCAGAGGAGAATGAGGGTGGGAGGACAAGTGATGCCCCTTTTCCGCAGGAAAAATAACCTGAAAATAACTCATTTTTATAGGCGACCTAACCCCAGTGACAATAAAGCTTTTCGACGGGACACAAATGTAAATATGCGGCCCCTCTTGGTTCTCCCAGATCCCGACGGATGAATTCCTTTCCGTCGTCTTCCTGTTTATGGAACCAAACTGAAATACACAAACTCTCCCTGTGGTATCCCAGACATCAGGAAATCGGCAAAAAAATTAAAGAAATTTTTTTAGTTTCTTCTTTTAACATGCCTAGTATTGTATTTAGAAATTTTTTAGATAAGCCTTATAGATTGTTTTAGAGCTTTGATAGCTTTGAAAATTTTATTTTAACATGTTTTTTCTACGATGGGTGAAGCGTGGCTTGGGGTCGTCGGTGGTGATTGATATTATGAACTCACTATTAATTAACTTTTATTGTTGATTGCTTCGGGGGTCGGAGTATAAAACATGTTTCTTTATGAACTAACTGTTGACTCCACGAACGTAACTAACCCACACTTTTTATGTTTCACCATGGTTTTCGGACCAAAGGGCCGGATTATAGGTTTTCCAAAGGGCCGGATTAGGTTTACGGAAAAGGGCCATTATAGGTTTTCGGACCAAAGTCCAGATATAGGTTTTCCAAAGGGCCGGATATAGGTTTACCAAATGGTATTCGGACCAAATGTCCAGAATATAGGTTTTTTGGACCAAAGGACTGTTTTTCCCTTTTCTGTGGGTGGAGTAATACCGTTAGAGGTACACCGTCTTTATTTTCATACTTTTATTCAATAAACACCTTAAAATTAAATATATCATTAAGTTAGTTCAAATAAGGGAGCTCACTTAACATTGAGATGAGTTTTTAGGGCTGTAGAAAGGAAAAGGGACATTGATTAATTCGATATCACATCACTTTCCCTTTAATTACACAGAAGGTAAGCAACCGAGAGGAGAGAAAGAAAAGAAAAGTTAATTTTGTCAACAGCCGAGAGCCTTGTCGAGTTGAAATTCCTCTCTACCCTAACGTCCGGTAATGACGTCAAATATTGACACTAAGTGAATCCTCTCTCCGCTCAAACACAGGACCAGTTTGTCACACCGAATCGATCCGATTCAATATCTAACCGAAAACGATCTTCAAACAAAAGGCGATTTCGTCATAAATGTAGTTCACAAAAATCAAAAACGTTCATTTCTTATAATGAAAATATAGCAATAATTTAGGAAAACCTAAATTTCATATTCCTGAAAAGATAGTTTTTATATACAGATGGCTTAGGGTTATCAAGAGGGTCAACACAAAAAACTCTCCTGTTGGAGACAGTTTTAGATCGGCACTTTTTCAGGGAACTATCCTATATACAGTCCAAGCTTTTGATACTCCAAAGATTATTAAAACCCTTCGAAGCGGAAAAATTTCAAAATTTTCAGAAACGTTTTTTAAATCATAAAAAAAAAGATTTAGGTGCCAAGTGATCTTGACACTTCTCTGTTTTTTTATTGAAATAAAAGGAGGTGGTTTTGATGATTGAAAATGGTCGCGGAGGGTCTGAACCAGAGGGGTTGAAATGAAAGATGGCTCGTTTCGAAAAGGCTTTGAGTTCCAGGTTTGATGTCCTTCTGGGCTGTTTTATTCTGAGGGAAGGATTCTCCGGCATCCTCCCCTTATGAAATCCCTTCGTCGACGAATCATAAACTTTCTCGTGAAGTGAAAATGAAATTTAAGGGCGAAGGGATTCTTTTGGCTAAGGTCGCCGACGAAGCGGATGATTCGCCACCCCTAAAAGGTTTCATGTCTCCAACGTCTAAAACATAGCAAAAAGTAATGCGTTTGAAAAAAAGTTGTTTTTAAACTGCGTAACAAAGTGACAAGGATGCCAACCAATTAAACTTTATATGAAATAGAAACACGAGAAGAGAAGGAAAGGATGCTAATGAGTAAGCAACGAGGTTCCATTAAAACGCAATCCCCGGTCCCGTGTTAGTCCCACGAAAAAGAAGGGGCCCCCTGAAAAATAAAAGATAATTTGGCCTCCCTTCTTCTTGTTTTACGAAGAACTTATTGTTTTTGCATAATCAATCCTCCAGTTTTGAATATTTGCGAAATATGAACGACCCCCCAACCGCCGCCACTCGAGGGGGAGCCGCCGCTTATTTCAACCCTCGTCACCGTCAGACAAAATCTACATTGAAAGAAAACAAAATTAATGGGTTTAAAAATGCATGCTTGGTAATCGGGGAAGAAGCGAAAAATATGAACTGGGACGTAGAAAAAAAAATATGCGAAGGGATTACTCCCCTCTTGCATTAATCATTAGCCTTCCCTTTCGAGTGCCAATTTTTTTCCTAATTTTTAATTAAGCTAATCAAGTTCTCAGAGTAAAAAAATCTGAATATTTTACCAAAATTAATTCATTTCCATAATATTTCCTTTAAAAGATGACGCATTTGATTGATGGGGCAAAATCAATTTAAAAAATTTTTTTGAATTTTATTTTATTTTTTCAGGTAAGCGAACGTCTTAAAGGATTTTCAGGAGTTGAAGGTTAGTTTTAAAAAATAAAAAAGAAAGAAAAAGTAACAAAAAACGATGGTTTTACTCTAGATATGTTTATTTTCTTAAATAATCCACTCAACTTGGTCTGAACCTTTTTTTCTTTTTTTTCCGACTTGACAGGTTCATTTACGATAAGCATTCTTTACAAAGAGTGACCAGGTGGCTTTGTAAGACGCAATTGAACCTCGGCTCCCTCTCAGTTAAAAAAAAATAGAAAAAAAAGCGAGAGAAAAAAATTATTACACCTACACCCTCTGATGTGTTTCAATTTCCAAGTAGACTGATTTATGCCAAAGCATCCCGGCCCCTGTTATAAAATATTAAGTAGGAAATCAAAATGTACTTCATAAAAATGCAGAAGGAGAAAGACCGTAATTTTTAATTGAAAATAAAGAGCATTCGGTTAGCTAATATACAGGGTAGACATTTACTTCCAGTAACTCAAACGAATCAACATAGAGAAAAAAAAGTTTAATATACCCCCCCCCCCTATTTTGGGTTTAGTTTTCTGAATTTTTGGCAGCGTTCCGCCGCTCCCAAAAAAGTAAATTATTCTATCTCGCTTGGACGTCTCTGGAGGCAAAAAAGTTAAATTACAACCCCCCTTAATTTAGCGAAGATTACATACCTCAAAATTTTTTTTCCAAAACATCCAAAACGCAACACTACCTTTAAACGGCCAAAACTTCCTAAACCTAAATGG
This sequence comes from Orius insidiosus, assembly GCA_014119065.1. Classification (NCBI taxonomy): domain Eukaryota; kingdom Metazoa; phylum Arthropoda; class Insecta; order Hemiptera; family Anthocoridae; genus Orius; species Orius insidiosus. The sequence goes on along the minus strand of JACGAQ010003417.1, from coordinate 2,333 downwards.
GAAACCCTATTTTTGATGGAAAATTCGGATTCGGCATTTAGAAAACACTCTTTTGATGTCATTTCGTAGCGTAGCTTCTATCTAATAATAAATACAATCGTCTTTTTGACCCAGGGGGTATGGTATGGATTGATCATTAAAGAATCTATAAATGGGAAAGGACTAATTTTGATATTTTAGCATGGTTTTCATTAAATTTAGTAAGAAAGTTAATTTGTCAACGGGATTTCTGTATCCAAATTTGGTTTGATACGATAGATTTCAGATCGATCAAGTAAAGGTCAAGTTGAAAATTTGATGAAGTCACAAAATGCATGACTAATTAAAAGAAAACGCTGATTAAAATGACCTAAAATTTTTTTTTTTCCTTTGGCAATAAACTAAGTGGTTCTTGTGATTCACCCCTCCTTCCTTTAATCTTGTTTTGATACTTTACTTTGAAGGAGAGTTGGTGTGGAACGGAAGCCAAAATGGGGTTGGGAAGTCGTAATTACCAGATCTGTCGTCATAGATCACCGCAAATCCCCGACAGTTTTTCTTTTAAAAGCCGACCGATATCTTCTCAGGATCGGGAGGGGGGTGGCGGGCGGCGAGGCGGCGGCTCTCGAGATTAATCTGACGACTTTGTTGCGCCACTGATCCCTTAATTAGAAACTGAAAGAGGGATTAACTCGGGTCTAAGGGAGGACGTTCCGACTAGGAGAGCGAAGGGGGAACGAGATTAGCGGAGACCTACCGCCTTCTGAAGACTGATACTCTCGGAAGGGATCCTAGTTCTGAAACGGACGGGTTTTAGCCGTCGAGAGGAAGGGTGTCAACCCTTTATCGCCACACGACTTTGTATTCAACTATATATGAGGAACAAAGCAGAGATAAAACTAATAAAATTTTGTCAATACGTATATTCTAAAAGCGTGGCGAATTTTAAAACAATTTTTTGGGAAAAAAATCTTGAATCTTGAAATCAACTTTCCCCTCCTTTATACTCTCCCTCTTTTATTATCACTATTTATACTTTCCCCCTCCTTCATACTTCCCCTTCCTTTTTACTTCCTCCTTATACTTCCCCCTCCTAAAATTCCTTCTCTTCACAAGTTCCTTCTCTTCCGATGTTCTAAGGCCACAGTTTTGAGGTATTTTTACCAAATTTTCACACAACCGTCCTAGATAGTTGAACAAGATTGTAAAGAGAGCGATTTTTGAATTTCGAAAAAATGGCGGAATATACTCTTTTTCTGTGTTTTGGGTTTTTGTATGAACGGTCCAAACTGTTGATAAATTATTTTTTTGTTGTAGGCTATCGATTTCGGGTGGACACTTTCCTTTTCAACCCATTAAAATAACTTGTTTTAATATTATTTTGGTTTTTCTTATTAAATGTGGTTTCTTTGTCATATTATGACCTGATTTAATTAGAACTATTTCTTGACTTGCAGTATACGCAGGGAGATAAATTTCGCCCTTTCTAGCCAGTCGATTCGCCTTTCTCCCCCCCCCCCCCCCCAATCTCATTGAAGTTTATTCAAGGCAGGATTCTTCGGAAATTCCGGTAAGCCTCTATAACGAAGAAGGCTGTAAATTTTCTATTTAGACGTACGAGATTTTTCCATTTGAGAAACCTCTCTCGAAAAGTTCCCCAGCGCTCGAGACCTCACTCCTTACTAATCCCTAATTAGCTATTCACCCGAGAGCTTCGGTCTACGAAGTGGTCCTGAGTGTGTACTTAGCATATGTATGGCTGTTTCAATTTGATGCAACTCTCACTGAGATTGAGCTCCATCCGTCGATTCCTTATACAAACTACTTGGGAAGATTGTTCAATAATGAAGTCTGAATATTAATTTGTGTATTAGTAACTAAAAACACATGAATCTTAATCTAAGAGGTCAATATTTTAGGTAACAACTGAAAACATAGTAACGTCTATGTGTAAAGCTCGTTTATTTTATAGAAATAAGTCCAATAATTTAAGTTCTACTTATCAACGATTTCGGTTTAGCTTATTGACAGTTTTGACAGCTTACAAAATTATGAGCTTTAAAGGATGAAATAGATCATACGTGGTAATCTGACAAAAACGTTGAACGATAAAATCCAACCTCCAAAATTAGATAGACTGCTATTAGCCTCCGTCGCAAGATTTTGATTAATTCAAACATCAATACGTATTATAAATAGTATTGTACGTTCTTGTAACAATACTCATACAATAAGGGTAAACCTGAATGGGCACAAATGGGACATTACAAAGCCTACTAATTGTAAATGTTGTTAGGAGACTCCTAAGGAACCAATACAGTTCACATTGTATAACAACATTCTGCCTCTGTTCA
>JACGAQ010003416.1:0-29273 GCA_014119065.1 Orius insidiosus | reverse complement strand
AATGGTGTTATCTGAGAGCGCGTGATTGAGCCAGGCTGGCTGGTCGAAGGACAAGCATCCCCGCGTTAGTATCATCAATTCGGTCAGCTTCCCGGTCGTTCTGCAGTAACCGGCCAAAGCACCATCGACTCTCCAAGGCTTTTTCGCCTTCATCTTCCCCAATCCGTTGACCGCAACATACGGAACCGAAGCACAAAACTGTCCCGAGTATATCAAAACTCGATATTTATCAACGATTTTGTCCAATGAAGGTTTCAAGGACTGCATTATCTCCTTCTTCAAATTTTCGGCGACTGCCGAACCAGATGAAAATGTAGAATTGCCTACGTGAATGCTCTTTCTAATCACTGGTTTTTCGTCTAACGCCTTCTCAAGGTCACCGTAAGGCCGACTGTCTTTATCGTGTAAAATGTTTAAATCGAAATCATAAGAAGTCAAAACTTTAAATAAACTTTGCTTGTTATTCCCAATCATCAAGTCATCATAAAGTTTGTAAGCTTTTTCAAAATCCTTTTGTTTTATAGATTTAATTATTTCATTTTGCTTATTAAATTAATTTTCGTGACCTCATCGTCATCAATTAGTCCTATGTTAATAAAAAACGTGGAATACGATTTTACGATGGATTCCGGATCTATAAAAGGATTTCCAATCGCTATTCCCTTCAAGTTGATTCTCGTGTTGATATTCGATGCTAAAGAAACGACGAATTTCGCCCCGTATCCTTGCCCGATGTAAAATTCATTTTTCTGATATTTCGGGAAAAGAGTGAAAAATTGGGCAAGAGCGTTGTTTAAATTATCAGTGACGGATTTAAGATCTTTGGAGTATCCTGAAGGGTTTTTGGTGTAACTGAATCCTGACCCTACCGGGCTATCGATGTAAAGCATATTCAAATTCTTCGACCAGAAATGATCTCGGGCTCCGAACCCGCGTTTCGGTTTTATATAAAAAGGTCCGTTTTCACCAAAGATTCCGTTCAAGGATGACGTACCTGGTCCTCCCTGGAGCCATAAAACCAATGGCGACTTTTCCTCTTCGTTTTCTGACGGGAAAAACCACATAAATAGATTCGAATCGGAGTTTTTATCGACTGTTAAAAAACCCGCGTAGCTTGTTACGTTTGACTTTAAAGAGGGCACTTTTGATTCTTTTAACGCCCCGCTTATATCCTTCTTGTCTATAAACTTCGTCAGAAATACCGCATCTCCTACGTCACTTTTCGGATCGGCTTTTCCGAATGCGATTAACGCGAACAAAAAGTATATAAAACTCTCATGCTCACTACAATGTAATTATTTTGAAACTAAAGTAAAATCCTTATTATCTCCACATTCAGATAAAAAAAAATTCGATGATATCCACTATCGCTTGGTATCTCTATCTTAAAAATGCCTTCTTATTTTAAATCGGATTTAGAAAGTAACAAAAACATTTTAAGATGATAAAATACGAGGGATGTCCAAAAATTAAGACCTTTTGTATTTTGCCGCCGTACGGGCGAAGTATTCTGCCAGATGGCAGCACTTGCTTGTAGCGTGAAGTTCCCCCTCCACATCGCAACTGGTCTCATCTCTCTATCTTATCCAGTGTCGCTACGGCAGCCGTTCACGATGGACGTCTCGGTGCCGAGTCCCGCCGGTTGTGATGTTCGCTCCGTCATCCGTTTCCTAAACGCGGAGAAACTTCGCCCGGTCGAAATTCATAGACGTTTGACGGCTATTTATGGTAATGTTATGAATGAGCGCTGTTGTTACGAATGTTATAAATAGCCGTCAAACTTCTATGAATTTCGACCGGGCGAAGTTTCCCCGCGTTTAGGAAACGGATGACGGAGCGAACTTCACAACCGGCGGGACTCGGCACCGAGACGTCCATCGCGAACGGCTGCCGTAGCAACACTGGATAAGATAGAGAGATGAGACCAGTTGCGATGTGGGAGGGGGAACTTCCCGCTACAAGCTAGTGCTGCCATCTGGCAGAATACTTCGCCCGTACGGCGGCAAAATACAAAAGGACTTTAATTTTTGGACATCCCTCGTATCTTCAGGAAAGCGACATTCCTTCAAGAAGTTGACACTGAGAAACTGCGATTCGGGAGAAACCCGTCGGCTTAAAAGGATCGTCGATTTGACCTATTGAATGAGAGTTCATATTTCTTTTAGAAACCGTTCTTGAAGTTCCAAAACTAACTGCTCAATCTGTAGAAATACTGTAACTATTTTTTATCTTTTTAGATGGACAAATCTAATGAAAATCAAGTCACCCTTGAACGCTTAGATTTAAGGAGCAGCGGTAGGTACAGATGTGAAGTTTCGGCTGAAGCACCATCCTTTCAGACTGTCTCCGATCATGGAGATATGATGACTGTTGGTAAGATTTTTTTATTGTGCCGATGGTTTTTTCCAGTATTTCTATAAGTTTTCTTTTTATAAAAAATTGTACTTTATTATTTAACCACGTCCAGACGTGCCATATACTGATGTGGCGGATCACTTATCTAAATAGTATGGGTTTCCATTGCTATAAATCACGTTTATATAAAAAAAAAAATATTAATATAAAAGTGTCGAGAAATAAAGTTTATTGGAGGTGTAAGTGGCTCATGGTTTGGGCTTCTGTGACGTATAATGAGCGCTAAAGTGCCCTACGCGGATGGTAATGAATCAAAGGGGTCGGTGCGGGAGGGGGTATCCTGGAGCGCTAAGGGGGTAAAGGGAGGGGTCGACGATGCGGTTTAAATCAGCGCCTCGGCATTTCGCTCACGTTCGACTGGGCACATGTTGCCGATAAAATATAGTTTTCATCGATATCGGCGAAGAGAGGAATCAGTGTGTTCAAAGCGAAATTTATTGTAATGCTAAAGGCGCTCCAAGGAGAATTTTCTACATTGAAATCACGTATCCGTAACTAGCCCTTGTTTCAAAACCCCAAAAGTAATACAACCTCAAGTTTTTCAACTTTATGGCTCAAAATTACCAACCAATGTTTTATTTCATTTCTTCCGAGATTTTTAGGCAATAACTATTTGAAAGCTTTCACTCTTTACCACTGCGAAGGCTAAAATAAATTTCCCTTCCAAAACGACTTACAGGAAAACCTGTCCAAATCGGAGGGGATCCTGAATCTTCTGCCTGAAATATGCGTTCCTTATTAAGCAGGTTGGCGCAGAGACTCTGATGCTTGAAACGGATAGTCGAGTAAATGGCTATCGCTGCATATTTCTTCTCAGGTTATCCAACTTCTGCCTGGTTGCCAAAGAAGATTCCGAAATTATCTCATACAGGGCTCTTCCTTTCCTATTTTGTCTAATGTACATCCACCGCTTTCGTCGGCCAACTCTTTAAAGATGGCAGGTTTTATTTTCTTTGAAGTTCTGGATTTTTTAAACAATATTTCCGTTTCTATTCTTTTATTCGCTTAAGTAGCTCTTTACCTTTGAGACTCTACAAGTGAAAAGTTGTTGGCGATTTAAAGTAATAAATGTCCCGGAATGCTCATTAGCCCCATTGTTTAGGGTTCATTAGGAGGTTTTTGTCCGTCCCTTCTCCCTTTTCTTTTAAAGGCTCTTACGTAAAGTACCCTTTTTTCGCATTATCTCCCTGCATATCCTTTAAACACATGTTTACCCCATTTTTTTTAATGTTATTTATTCCTTTAGACAGTTAAAGCCCATTTCTCAATACTCAAAGTTTTATATCATGTCTGGAAAGTAATATCTTAAAGGTAAAAGTAAGGCGGAAGTATATTATGGAAAATATAAAATAAATATTGACGTGGGCTTTCGGTTTGGTGATTTATTGGAGTCTCTGACGGGGGGAAAGGCTCGTTTCTGTGTTAAGGTACTCTTTGAAGAAAAAAAAAAGGAAAAAGGGATATTGGTTAGATCAGGTTAACAACCGCCTTGGGAACAATGTCCAGGAGACAGATTGCACAACTTCCAACAAATGCACATTTGAGAAGGGAGAAGAAACATGTCTATACCGATCCTATTTTTCTGGAAGAGTTACTTTCTTTCTACTAAAAAATAAAAGAAGAAAACGCCCAATTTTATAACCGTCAAAAACTGCTTTGGTTACCGACCCAAGGAATGATTGATTCGTAGATGATATAAGGGAAAAAGACCAGTGCAGCGATTTACAGGGTTTTAGACTTGGAAGGTACTCTGGAAATATAGAGGATGTCATAGAGGATGTAAGGCATTACTTCTATTTTTGAGTCTCTAAAAGTAGGTGCCCTGAGAGGTTACATTCCCATAACCTTTTGACCGAACAGAGATTTTTTAATAAAAACAAAAACATTGTTTCTACCACGAATCCACACTTAAAAATGAAAGGCTTCTAAATTTGACTTACCTGTACAATTACATTAAAGAAACATTTGAATGAAAAGTGACAACAGGTGAATTGTGATGGGAGGAGAATAGTGGATAAATCAAGGGAGAGACGTGCTACGTGTGACAGGCGTTCCCTACTCGTGATTGATCGTAAATCGTGGATTTGAGTAGTTGCGACCTCTCCATCATAAACGTTGTTCATATTACGGCTTTCCAAATAGGGTCTTTGTATCGAAATTTACGTATTTAGAGTTCAATTTGAAGTGAAAATTATTGAGTGTTTGTCGGAATCAGTGAGCGGGAAGCATACGTAATCGTATAACTTGTTTTCGAATTGAAATTTTTCGTTTTTACAAAATTGAAAAGAAAATTTAGCTTTTTTTCCTTTTTACAGACTCTTTTGTAACTTTTGTTTGATTTTTAGCGCTTCCGGAGAGTGGGCCGACAATCGTAGGTGGTCGTCCTCGGTATCAAGTCGGCGAAACGGTCCATCTCAACTGCACATCAGGGCCATCGAATCCACCAGCCCAACTCCACTGGTTTATCAACGGAGAACAAGTAAAAATATAATATTTCAAACATTTTGAATTAAATTGATTTTAAAAAGGCGAACGGTACCGTTCTAAGAGGTCCGAGATCGTGGATTGTCCGGAACGGATTGGAGACGACCACACTCGGCCTTGAGTTCCGTGTGGAAAGAAAACATTTTCGAAGAGGCGACATGAAATTAAAATGCCTCGCGAGCATCGCCACCATTTATTGGAATTCGAACGAAGAAAGCGTCGAGGGCGACAGGCAGCAAAGACCTCCCGCCCTCGAAGTCAAAGACAACCAGCCTTCCAGAGCAGATCGAGTACTAGGTAACTACGATTTCCGTTTATTAAACCCAAAAAAATTTTTTCCCTAACCCTTATTTAACCTCCCTATAAAGTAATTGGGTAACCGATATCAGAAGCTGGTTAAATGATAAGTCTTATCAATCTATTCATTTTTGACAATTCAGTTTATTTCAACGTTCCTTAATTCGTAAAAGAAAAAGATATTTCTAAAGCAATTTAAACTTATGTTGGGGAACGTATGAAAGTTTCAACCCAATTCTATTGAGCGTAAGAAAAATCTTTGACTTGCAAAATATCTTCAAAGTTACGTGTCAGGCCTGTAAAAAAAATATTATGAATAAACCGTCTTCAACCAGATAAAAAAAAGGGATCCTCTTTTTTTTTTTCTTTTATAAAAGATTTAGAAAATTTTTATGAAATAAATCTTTATAAATTTTCCTTTTGTTTCAGTCTCGACAATAACGGGAGGCGCGAAAGCTTCTTACGTCAGTATTCCTTTATTGTGTCTAACGCTTTTCTTCGCATCGTTCAGTTAGTTTTACGGACAATAATTTTAAAACGCAAAAAAGTGATAATTTTTGAGAAATTTTGTAAATAATTTTGTTCATCGATTTTTTTTTCTTGACTTACCATTTTTGTCCTATAAGGTGTTAAAAAGAAAAGTCATTTTAACAACAATGTATATTTTATTGTATATTATTCAAAGCTTATGTACATAAAGCAATATATAATAAAGTTAATAAATAAATTTAAATAATTATTTACAATAATTACAATGTGATATGTTAAAAAAATTACGAAGGAATCTACTGGTATATGCAGGGAAAATTAATAAGGGATTATTCGTCCTAATCTTAACATAAAAAAGAGTCAGATTATTCGCCATGTCCTGAGAAACACGTCAATAATTTTAATATTGTTATCAGCATGTAAACTTTCTCAATGGAGGAAAAAAGGTTATTTTATAAATTATAATTTTATGTTAAAATTCGGATGAATACACTTAATTAAAACAGTAAAAATTTTAAAAAATACATAATTTTTAACGTTCAAAGGTGAATGAAAAACGATTTTTGGAATCATTTACACCCAGCTGGATCTCAGATGATAAAATTTTTTGGTTGGATATTTAAAAGAGCAAGGTAAGTTTCTTTTTTTACATTTAAGTCACAATTATACATTGGTGCAAAATCTATCGAATGAAATAAAATAAAAAATCGTGAGATCAGTCTTTAAAAAAAAAAAAGTTGAGTTTTAATTTATTAGTTTAGCTACCTAAATTTTAAAGGGTTTAAAATGAGGGCTATACTATAAAGGCCATGGAGGCTGAATAATAGGTTGCATCTGCTTCCCACAGAGGCTAAAAATGGATGAAAATTTAAAAAAAAAGTTATGGAAAATTTTTACCGAGTACTCGATCCGCCTTGAAGAATAAGGTTGGTTGTCTTTGACCTCGAGCGCTGGAGGCGTTTGGGGGCGGTCGCCTTCGACGCTTTCTTCGTTTGAATTCCAGTAGACGGTCGCTATACTGAGGCATTTGAGTTTGAGGTCACCTCTGCGAAAGTGCTTCCTTTCAACCCGAAATTCGAGTCCAAGTGTCGTCTTGACGAGCCCCTCTCTTCCTTCCGTTTTCAATATAGGACCTTTCAAATAGGATCCGTTCGCCTGATAAAACGCAGTACCAAATTACTAACTCACAATGATAAATAAATAAACAAATATAAATTTATATAACCGATACCGAAAATTCAACCGAAGTGGGACAACTGAACCGGGGCTTTGGAAACTTTTTGCTATAACCGAATGCTTACTTTATCCGATTTTACTATAACTGAAGTCGACTGCATTTCCCTTTGACCTTAATTTATAGCCGCCGGAACGCTACCCGTAGATTTTGCGGTAGAGCGCGTAAATAAACGTCAGATAGATGGGACATCAACAATTAACGTCCGTGTCAATAATGGTGGCACCAAAGGGATCCCAGGGATTTGATTAACCTCCGATAATATTAATCTCGCCAACTTCAATCTCTTCGTATCAAATATTAGCTCCTACGATATGAATCATCAAAAGCCCATTTTCGGATCATCAAACGCGTTTTCTCAACTTTTTTTTTCTTCTCTCTATCGAATTTTTCGGGTCTATTAACTTTCTGTTTACGTAGCGACTTTAGGTAAACACAAAGCCCATTAGAAACATCAAATTCGAGGGGACAACTTAGATTTAACACTTAGGCTAATGCCTTTCGCTAATGCTTAAGCCCATAATATTAGTTCGAATGTCTTTTTTAACTTCTTCGATTCTCAAAGGCGATAAGTATATAAAATGAAAGACATAAAACGAAAACTTTGTTTCTGTCAATCTTAAGGAGAAAACAAAGCTTGTCGATGTTCAATGTGACGTCATATATTTTAACATCAATCATTTGGCATTCAATTAGTAATGGAATAATCTCGTAGAGCTAATTGGCACTTAAAACGTTAAATCATCCAGCTTAACGTTGATCTTATCTCTAGGCTTACTAATTCGTGTTTGAACCGGCCAATTGAAGACGTGATTTAATAAATTAATAGTTCAGTTTAAGCAACTGCTCAGAAACAAAATGAAGTGTCTTCAGATGCTGAAAAAGGAACCTCTTTTTTTCGTTAACGATTTGAGCAAAAAAAGGCGATTTAGAGAGGAATAAATTCTTAAAAAATATTTTAATGCTTCTGCGTGCATGAAGACACGAAAAGCGAGTTAACGTAGAACCCGAAAAATTATTCCCCGGTCGGATATAAAACTGGGAAAATGTATACCGGCGGTTAATTTCGGCAATCTCGACTATGCAAATGTCTGTTGAAGAGGGGGTGGGGAAGAAAGAAAAAGGCGTCTACTCATAATTGAGTTTTCTTCGCGAAAATGTAAATGGGAAAAAAATATAAAAAAATTTTTTGAAAAAATTACCACTTCTCCGTTGATGTACCAGGTGAGTGTCGCAGGCGGTTTCGACCTCCCGGAGGTGCAATTGACTCTCACGATGTCGCCCGCTTGATAACGTGGCTTCCTCCGTAAATTTTCGGACCTTCCACCGGTAATGCTAAAATTAAAATATCGGATTTGAGATAACTTGAATGTACTGAATATTTGGTGCTAGAGTGTGAAGGATGGAAAAAAGGGGGAGGAGAAATGGGGCATTGAAGGGCAGAACTGTCGTTGGGTACGGGCGTTGTATATTACATTCGGAGGGCAGTGAGAGATAAATAATGTCCTACCGAGTTATTGATGACATTGACACAGACTCATCCCCTTCATCCCCCCGTCCTCTTTTTTCCATGCAGACCGACCATTTCCCTACTTTTCAATGAAACGCTTCACCTCACCGATACACCCATAGAACATTTTTCAAACCGATTTTCCGCACAGATACAGCCAAAAACAACATTCTCTTTATATCAAAATACTATCAAAGTAAAAAACTGATCAACAGTTAAGGCTTCTTTGATACAAAATGTTATCATTAGATATAAATCTGTTTGAATAAAATCCTGAAATTACAACGAAAACAATCTACCAAGCCCCCTGAGAGCAGCAGTCCTAGTCATCGCTTTCATAAAGCAACGAAACAACAGGAAGTTTATTATTTAAATTTTACTCCCCGAATCATAAGCTCGAAATCAACCTTTGATAGTTTTATTTGCCCAAAAGTTGAATCTAAAGGTTGACGAAGCTCCGCCACTGTATAAAGTTATAAACGGTTTTAGGGTTGATAAACTGTTTGAAACTACAAAGTGAGTGGACCGAGAATCTGAGTGTAAATTGACCCAGTATTTATTTTACTCTATATCAAAGTCCCATTTATTTTCACGAGCATTTATCGCAATAATTCTTCCAAACAGTTAAAACAGCCTTTACCTCTTCGATATATCAGAAGCAAAAAAAAAAATCGTTAAAAAAATACAGGGAAGTTTATTTTGTCGTTTGACGGTGAAGGATTGATGGCTTATTTGAAGCAATGTCTTAACCCAATGTAGCGTTAACCTCGAGCGTCTGCATTCGTGAAAGAAGCCATTCACCCGGAAATAATTGCTTTTCGCCTCGAATCAACCATAAGAGGCGGTTTTTATTGATTAACGTACCGACTGTAGTCATGTCTCCGTGGTCGGAGACGGTCTGAAATGATGGAGCTTCCGCTGAAACTTCGCATCTGTAACGGCCGCTACTCGACATATCCAGTGACGAAAGGAAGACTTGGGTTTCGTTCGACTTTTCGAGCTGAAACAACCGTGAAAACAAGGATTAATAACGCGAGTTTAAGATTCTGTAAAGTTTGACACGAGAAGCCATTAAGAAGTACAATAGCTTTACGTCAACAATGGTTCACCACACATATTTCATGGTGACCTATTCCGAAAAGAAGACATATATCAGCCTTTTGTGCATATTGTTCTCAACACCTACAAAACAATTTTTTTTATGAATTTTTTTTATGATTACATCGTTAATGGAATCGCTATACGAAGAAATTGCCTGGATGGCCATAAAGGCAGAAGGGGAAATGGGATTTCAAGTAGTCGGCGGTCTTTTACTTGATCAGTTCTTATAAAATCTTCCTTTTTACCTTCTTTTTTCCGGAAGAACCATCTTGACTTTAAATTGGAGTTTTCCATCCCAATTATTATGAAATCGGGTCTCATTCCGAATGTACATGCCGGTGACATTTTAATAATTTCTTGAGGTCTTTAATTCTTTTAAAACGCTTCAAAGTTTTAAGTTACGAAACGTAAAAACCAAGGTGACTGAAAAAGTTGAAAGCACATTACCAAAGGGTAAAAATCTTATTATTTTGCGAAAAAGTGGGAAATGCTTAAAAATAAATAAATAAAAAGCCCAAATGGTGAGAAAAAGTACTGGTTTGAAGAGCTTCCAACGAAAAACTTCCTTAAAGAGAAGTATCTATATAGGAGGGGGAAGTATAACGGAGGGGATGTAAAACGTAGGGGGAAGTAATGGGAAGGGAAGTATAACGGAGTGGGAAGTATATGGGAGGGGAAGTATAACGGAGGGGAAGTATAAGGGAACGAAAGTATAACGGAAGGGGATGTAGTAGGGAGGGAAAGTATAAAGGAGAATTTTCCAAGTTTGTTTTTTCGAAAAATTTTCCGTTTTTTTTCTTTTCGAAAAATTTTTTAAGTCCTTTTTTTTTGAAAAATGTTCTGTTTTCGAAAATTTTTAAGTGTCAAGGTAGAAATAATGGGCTCTTTGGCCTAGGGATGTGCCTCTCGTAAAGGGTAGAAGTACGAAATTTCTCCCTACTAAAAAAAAATTAATAATTAAAAGGTGGCAATTTTTTTACACCAAAAATTCTTAAAAAACATAAGGAGTAATTGGTGAAAATTTGGTGAAAATCGGATTAACGGTTCGGCCGCAGCGAATTTTTTAAAATTTCAAACAGACATATCTCCGCCATTTTTTCGAAATTCAAAAATCGCCATCGTTAGTTTCTTGTTCACCGGCTAAAGAAATTTGTGTGAAAATTTGGTGAAAATCGGATGAAAACTGTGGCCGTAAAGTGTTCCGGAAAAAAAGCTACGGCCGGCCGGAGCCACAGACAAAGATGAGATCGGTAAAGATCAATATTCGAATTGACCCTCCGGGATCTGGAAGACCCTTCCCCAAAAACTCGACGTCGAGGGTATCGCAATAAATTCTTTAAGGAAGTTAATAGCAAAAATTTACAAAGAAAAGATTGCAAAAATTTTGGCTTAATATGCCAATTTAATGAAGCAGTTTAGCACTAAAGTGATATTTCTTTATATTAACTTCCTTAAAGAAGTTATTGCGATACCCTCGACGTCGGGTTTTTGAGGAAGGGTCTTCCAGACCCCGGAGGGTCAAATCGAATATTGATCTTTACCGATCTCAACTTTGTCTGTGGTGCCGGCCGGCCGTCCGGCCGTCCGGCCGTCCGTAGCATTTTTTTCCGGAACACTTTACGGCCACAATTTTCATCCGATTTTCACCAAATTTTCACCAAAATTTCTTTAGCCGGTGAAGAAGAATGTAACGAGGGGGATTTTTGAATTTCGAAAAAATGGCGGAGATATGTCTGTTTGAAATTTTAAAAAATTCGCTGCGGCCGAACCGTTAATCCGATTTTCACCAAATTTTCACCAATTACTCCTTATATTTTTAAGAATTTTTGGTGCAAAAAATTGCCACTTTTTAATTACTATTTTTATTAGTAGGGAGAAATTTCGTACTTCTACCCTTTACGAGAGGCACATCCCTAGGCCAAAGAGCCCATTATTTCTACCTTGACACTTAAAAAATTTTTCAAAAAAAAAAAAAAAAAAAAAAAAAAAGAATAGAAAAGAAAGAAAAACCCGGAAAATTTTTCGAAAAAAAAAATTTTTTTTTGCAAAAAAGAACTTAGAAAATTTTTCGAAAAAAAAAAAGGAAAACCCGGAAAATTTTTCGAAAAAAACTTGGAAAATTTTTCAAAAAAAAGAAGAAAAAAAAAAAACAAAAAAAAAAGGAAAACCCGGAAAATTTTTATACTTTCCCTCCCTACTACATCCCCTTCCTTTATACTTCCTACTCCGTTATACTTCCCACTCCGTTATACTTCCCCCTCCGTTATACTTCCCACTCCGTTATACTTCCCCCTCCGTTATACTTCCCACTCCGTTATACTTCCCCCTCCGTTATACTTCCCCCTCCGTTATACTTCCCCCTCCGTTATACTTCCCCCTCCGTTATACTTCCCCTCCCATATACTTCCCCCTCCGTTATAATTCCCCCTCCTATATTGTTACTTCTCTTTAAGGAAGTTCCCGTCGGGGCCAGCTCCAGACTAGTACATATTAAGAAGAATTTAAGAATCAAGAAGTTACAAAATGAGATAAACTTTGGCAAAAAATATAGGGTTAGTGGTCCTGGATCCTCAACGCCTGAGCCCAAAGTATTCACATCGACAAAGACTTATTCCCAAGGATATATTACGTTTATAGAAAGGGGTCATAAATCACACGTATTCAGAAATGATCTTGGAAAACTGACAATTATATATGACTGCGGTGTATTTCCCATAGAAAAAATATATATCTTTAAAGCTGCTTACTTTGACGTGAACCCCTGGGAGTGGGAAGAGCTGAGCGGAAGGTGTGTCACGTGGTACGAATCTGTAAAATTCGTGACCGTCTTTATACCATTTGACTGAGTACAACGTTTCTCCTTGTAGGTCGAATCGGCATTCAAGAACTGTACTATTTCCTCTCACTGTATGTTTGTCTATGCGTACTTCGATGAGCCTTAATCCGTCGACCAATTCTGAAAAAGATACATCGTCATTAAATCGTCAACAGATAAATTGAGGCGCTCCGGTTACAAAGGGCGAACTCAACATCGGACAAAATTTTTATTTTTTCATTTTCAGATTCTAGACCTCTTGGTGAATACACCCATATAATTTTTATGTAGAGTTCGCCCTTTTTTCCCCTTTAAATACGTAAAAACCGATATGCGGCAAAGCTCTAACTGCGATATCCGAGCGGGTACGAAGGGCGAACTCCACATCCTAGTCCACAACCCCCCACTCATTTTCCCATTCCAGGGCATGACTTTTCTGTTGAGTTCGCCCGTAACATAAAACTTTAAAATGCGAATATCTCGAAACTACGTTTTGTTGAGTTCGCCCTTCGTACCCGGAGCGCTTCAATTCTGAGTTTATAGGGAAACTTCTTCGTTAGTTTCTTCAAACGAGGGAAAAATCAGATTTGTTTTTTAACGAGAACTCTCAAGATAAATCTGGAAAATTTGAAGGAAATTTAAAATAATAAAACTCTCCTTTGGGGGGACCTTGAAAATTAGAGTATATTTATTCCGAAAGTGGTTGGAGAATAAAAAAAAATGTCTTCACGAATTTAAAGGAGTTTCTCATTTAAAAAGCAATAAAACGTTATTAGATGTGACAGTATTATAATCCAAGAGTATGAAATGAAAGTTATTAAAACATACTTTATCTTATGAAGGGAAAGATCGATGGTACTCTCTTTTAAGAAATTTATTACTTCGCGTTTACTTGAGTCGAAGTTTTAATTCAGTCGATGCCGTCGGGAGAAAAAGACGTCGGGGATCTATTTTCAGTTATTGCCTTTTATAAATTACTTTTAAGCCCCTCATATTATTTAAATAGGCTTAGTGAACTTCAAAATCGGGTGTCCGAATAATTAATAAGCGTTCAATTCTATGAGAGACGCAATCGGATCCGTCCTCCCCCCGGTTCCCCCTCCGCGATTTTCAATTAAGTCCCCGGGCCGCCCCCTCCGCAATTCCTCTTTGCTCTCCATAGATCAGAATTCAATTAGTTCACACAACAAAATCGAATCTCCAGGCGCCTCCCTCACCTACAGAATTTACATTCCAAATTACGTCTCTTATCACGTTTGCGGTTCGAAACTGTTTTTCCAGAATAAAAAATCAGATTACAAACTACAAAACGATAAATAGGTCCAGAGATGGCCGCATAAATATTCATAATGAATAAATTATATGAATCCGAGTATGAATATTTTTAGAAATTCATATATTTTTTATAAATTTCCGATATACATAAATTGTAAAATACATTCATATTCCAACTCGTAACCATATGGTGTTCACCCGATATTTTATAAAACAACGTTAATTATATTAAAACAACAAATTTCGTATCCATATCAATAAGAATACACTATTATCTGAATAAAAAACGCCGTGGCTAAACAATTTTACAATAAAGACTGTTCAAACTGAAAAAAAAGAAATATTTATTTGCAGAGTCGTAAAGATATTTACGATGAGTGGAATTTTCACAAATCTTTCATTTTATATTTGTTACTTTAGTATTTATTGACCGATTGACGCTTTTCCGAAATGTTATCGAAGGTTGACATAACTTTGAAGGTTTCTTTTTAACAAGTTTATAAGAAATGGAACGTAAAATTCTTTATTTTGATTGGGTCGCGAGGGCGGGGGTCTGGAAAACGTGAGTGGGGTCATAGCGTCTGGCTGGAGGGAACGAGTTGAAAGACGGGGAATTGAGACTTTTATCAGGCGATTCGGGAGACGGTGGATAAAAGGCGTTTAGACCACCCTCCTCACTGCCTCCCAATCACAAATCCCTTCTTTAGTCAGAACTCAGACATATCGGGAAATTGAAACTTCACCTAAGCCCTTCTGTTTAGTAAAATGTTGAATGTATTACATACTTTCTAACTCAATTTCAGAAGCATCCACTCCTCAATCCTTTCCCCGTAAATATCTTTACATGTTATTAAATTAAACTCGCTTCCCAAAAAACTTTTGAAGAAAGAACAAAAAAATCTACCTAAAATGGAACTCCAGAGAAAGAACTTCGGAATCTTTCAGAAAATGGGAGCCCCTGAAGCAACTCCCCTCATAACCCTTGGTAGTTGAGATTGATACTCCTGGAGGAACTGAGCTCGAATCTCAAAAATCCTAAGTAATTTTTTTCCTCTGCAGTTTTTCTTATTCTGTTGAAGATTAAAGTGAGAAACTAGGCGATTTATATGTTAATTCGGGCAAGGTGGAATTCAAAATATCAAGTTGCGGTTAGCCGATAGTGGCTCAGGAAAATAACAATAACATTCCGAAAGGGTTTGTTTAATTTGAAACGCAAAAGGCGGCTCCTCCATTAAAACTAAGGAGAACAAAATCCCCCCCCGGAAGATTAGGATGATCCACTTTTGAAAGAAAGGAAATTCAAAACTAGAATCATGCTTTTAAAGTATTTTAAATGACTTAAGGATGCGTTAAAAACACAATATAACATTTTTTTATGTTATTTATGAGCGGTAATTGCTTTTTTTGTTGAGAGAAGATGAGGGAAAAAGGAAGGAAGAGGGCAGGAAGCCAAAAATACGGATGCTATTATCACCCTCAAAAAGAGCAATAGCGAAAAGCGAATTAGCGACTTTTGCACGTGTTTATCATAAATTATGGGACAAAAAAAATTTTTCTAAAGGGAAAGAGGAAAACATGTTTGCCTTAGAATGTTTGAGAAAGCGTATTTGAAGATACAACAGGTCGACAATTTTCCATATCAACAAGTCTGATTCACGAGTCACGAAATCTTACCCAAACTCAAACCAAAATGTATAAAATCAATCATTTTACATATTCCTCCGTAATAAATAATGCCTTAAGCCTTTACAGCATGACTTTTTAATCAAATTGTATAATTTACGATTTGGTAGAATATTATGAACAGCGGGGAGATAGAAGTGGATTTATTTTGTGCAAAAACTGGCTTTTTAAAGTTCAACCTTTTAATTAAGGGACATAATCCCTAATATCTGAAAACCGAAACTTTAATTTAGTAATATTAGAATTTATTGAAATCCGATTTATAATTATGATGTCGAATAAATTTATTGCAGAAAATGAAATTTGACACTGAAAATCAATGAACTTTTACACCTCAATAACGTCATTTTAATTATAACGAAATTCCAGCATTTCATATTATCCCAGATGCCTGAAGTTCATTCATTTGGCTAATGCCGGACGAGAGGTTTAAATCAGTTGAAAAGTCCCTCGCCCAGAGAAAATTCGTCCATTTCTGTTAATTAAATGTTTTTAAACAAAAGTTCGACTTTTTAGGATCCGGGGGCGTAACAACGGGAGTCAACGTTCAAAGTTGGGGGCTTGTATTATCAAAAAGGACGTCGCTAGTCAATATGAATCAATTGAACAGCTGGATGTAGCGGAGACGACCAACTTTTAATGACATGCAAACTAAGTACCTAGAATCTCATTGAATTCGTATTTTTTTATAATTGTATTGAGGGATTATCACCAAAGGTCATCAGGGAGAGAGGAAGAAGTTTGATTATCTGTGTGGGAGGCAGCTATGAAAAGGGTGGAGCTATCAGATGTCTGAGCCTTGTTTGTACGCCCCGTCCCTTCACTCCAATTTCGGTAAGGCCGTAATTTGTGTAAAAGGGAGGGCCCTAGTGGGAGGAACTGATCAGCGAACAGCAATCAGTACTTGTGGACAAACCTCTCTCGTATACACACACACTTGACATAAGCTCTCTATTTCATGAAATCGATTTGAAATTTTTCAAAGGGCCATCAATTGAATTTTCTTAATAATTTTTTCCCCTCTACTCTTTTTAATAAAAAAAATCTATCGGGTATTGCGGGATGGTCCTAATTGGAAGGTTGATCGCGATATTTATGGCTCTTACAGCACTCGAGGGCTCTAAACCACCAAAAAGGCCTTCCCGAAATATTAATCAGAGGGTGTGAAGTTATGGGTTCGCCCCCTTGTATTACCTACGTGTACGCGTTTACGTCAGAGAAAATTATGGGACAACTTAAAAGTTTAATTATCATGTAGTAAACTATTTATGAGAATCTCGAACATCTGTGAAAATAACAAAACTCGATATTCAGATAATCAATAACCCCATTTTAATTTAATTTGCATTATTTTTTTCACGTACAATTTTCACAGCGGCAGCCAATTATAAAAACTGTACATCAGACAAAATTTTATATAAGTACTATCACAATTTATCACAGTTTGTATATGACAAGTCGACAAGCAATATTTAGGTACCTACATAATATGAAAGAAAATTGACAATAAATTATCAGGCGAACAAAAATAATAATATAGAACATGCAACAATCACAATAGAAGTAACACAATTAATAGGTAAGCAACATAAAAATTTAAGTTATGTAATCACAATATATAACAGGAGAAGCGAGTCCTTTGACTAGAGCAGTTATTATGTATATAAGTGATATAATTAGATAAATAAATATAACATATATGGCTTTTATGTGTTTTTAAGGAGATTTTGAATCTCGTCCTTGAGGAGCCCAACCTTGCCCTGGTGGATATCTATAGAGTGAATATTGTTTGATATTTTGTTGATTACATTTAATGTACGGAGAAGGGGAGAATTGGACAGGTAGTTCGTGCTAGGTATGTATGGCCCACAGACGACATCTCGATTCCGGGTGGAAGTTTGCGGTACCCTAAGGAGTATTTTTGACAGCAGGGTCGAGTCATCCACCTGTCCCTGAAGCAGTTGGAAAAAGAAGCTTATTGTAGCCCAGGACCTCCTCAGGCTCAGAGGTTGCAGGCTATACTCCTTAAGGAGTGTCGCTCTCGACGGCATATTGCTCACTTCGCCTCCACTCTTAAAGAATAGGTAGCGCAAGAACTTACTCTGCACCTTTTCAATTGACTGCACTTGCCCAATTAGGTATGGGTCCCAAATCAAAGATGCATACTCCAGGTGGGACCTGACTAGACTGGAGTATAAGATCTTCATGGTCCTAATTGAGTGGAATCGACGACAGAAGCGAATCAAGAAACCCAGCGACCTAAACGCAGTTGAGACTGATCTAGCAATGTGCTTTTCGAAATCGAGCTTAGGTGTGAAAACAACACCAAGATCGACAAGTTCCTCTTTCCTTTCCAAGGGTTGCCCATCCAAAGTATAGTTCACGGTTACACTTACACGGCTTCTCGAGAATGACATGACTACACACTTGTTGAAGTTGATAGGTAGTAGGTTTTCCTTACTCCAAAGTAAAACTCTATCTATGTCGGATTGAAGTTGTTGAGTGCCTATTCTACTATCTACTGGGCTGTATATTTTGAGGTCATCCGCAAATAGTAGGCCCTTGCTGTGCAGCAGAATGTCGCACACGCCATCGACGTAGATAGAGAACAAAAGTGGGCCCAAATTAGACCCCTGAGGCACCCCTGATGGGACTTGAAATGGCTCAGAATCAGCTCCTTCCCAATGTACATATTGAGACCTGCCACTTAAGTACGACGATATTAGATTTAGTAGACGTGCAGAAAAACCAAAAGAGTCCAGGCGAGATAGTAGGACCGAATGATTT
Source organism: Orius insidiosus (assembly GCA_014119065.1). Taxonomy (NCBI): domain Eukaryota; kingdom Metazoa; phylum Arthropoda; class Insecta; order Hemiptera; family Anthocoridae; genus Orius; species Orius insidiosus. The sequence continues at coordinate 11,183 of JACGAQ010003416.1, read as the reverse complement.
ATTTTGTCGAACGCTTTTGCAAAATCAAAATAGACGACGTCTGTTTGAATTTTTTTAGAAAAGTTTTCCATTACATCTTCGACTAGACAAGTGAGGTTGGTAACCGTGGATCTACCCAAGAAAAATCCGTGCTGACAGGGAGATAAAATATTTTTGCAATGCTCAAATATCCTTCGATGGAGGATAGAGTCCAGAACTTTGGATGGCGCTGAAAGTATGGATATTGGTCGATGGTTACTAATGATTGGTTTGCCTCCCCCTTTTGGAATCGGAACAACCTTAGCCTGTTTCCAAAGTGATGGAAAAACACAGCTACTAAGGCATTTATTAAAGATGGTGACAAGTCCGTTGACTATGAATGGAGCACAATCCTTTAAAAAGAAGATTGGAATCATGTCTGGACCCAAGGCGTTTGAATTTTTAAGACCCGAAATCGCAGTGAGGATTTCTTCCTCGGATATTTCATTAATATCAAGACACGAGAAAGGAGCAGGACATGGTGGGAAACTGTCTGTGTCATTTTCCACATAGACCGATGCAAAGTACTTCGCGAACCGTTCAGCAGCAGAGTTCGGTTCAGTTACCGCTAGATCCCCATCATAAACCGTTGTAGAATTTAATGAGTTAGCTTTCTTACTCGAAACAAACTCCCAAAATCTTTTTGGATCCTCAGACAGTCTTGATTCCGTTTTTTTAATGTATCGATTGTATTCGTCTGAGATCAACTGCTTCGCCTCTTTCCTAAGATTCGAGTACACATTATATTCTTTTTGGGCTTTTGTGGACTTATACTGCCTATGCGCAATTGATTTGGCTTTTAAAAGCTCCTTCACTTCCTGAGTAAACCAAGGGGGATATTTGTAGGTGTGAGTGATACCCTTAAGTGGGACGAATTTAAGGAACAGATCATAAATTATGTCATAGAAAACGTAAACCATATCATCAACACTATTTATGCTAGAAACTATGCTCCAGTCAACCTTCGATATGGCATCATAAAGCCCAACAAAGTTAGCTTTTCTAAAATCGAATCGACGATCCTGCTGGGAGGAAACCCCTACAAAACATTTCGAGTGTGTCCTACCAGAGATCATGATTTCTAAAGGTGGGTGGTATGCATCCACTTTGACTAGAGGTAAGCCACTTTCTGAGACTACCATCCCTTCCACCGTACTTAAGACGAGATCTAGGGTTCGACCATCCTTATTTTGGACATCGTTGAAGCTTCTAAGCCCCCAAAGATTCATGAAGTCACCTAGCAAGTTACAAATGGTTGAGTGTTCACCCCCTGTCGAGAGGTCATAGCTGGAACCAGAAATGCAGGGTAAGTTGAAGTCCCCAGCAATGAGGATGCTAGTTTCAAGTACCGATGCCTGATCCATGTGATCAATCATTTTTTGATAATTTTGAATTAAGCGCTGAGGAAAATATACAGCACATATAAGAAGACGGAAACCTCTCTGATCTGTGACCTCTACCCACAGGTCTTCTAGATCTGTTTCCAGATGTTCAGCTCTTTTAGCCATAAGACCACTCTTTATTGCAATTAGTACCCCACCCCCTTTACTTTGACCAGTCCTTTCATAATTCCTATCCCTTCTAAACACCATGTAGGAACTAGGAAACAGCTCCGCAGAATGTATACTATCATTTAACCATGTCTCTGTAAGAACGACTATGTCATGGTCTGAGGCTAGGATGTTTGTGAGGAAGGTATGGGTTTTTGACCTAAGTCCCCGTACGTTTTGGTAATAGACTGAGATTCTAGATTTACCAGTTGATTCTGAATGGACATTAGAAATTCGGGGTTCCCCTTTAAGTGGTAATGAATTCGATCTAAAAAAACTCGGTTCACTGGTGGTAGGACAAGGCCCTCGGCTGTAACTCTAAAAACTTGCCCATTACCTTTGACGATTTTTCCCAGATTTTTCAGAGCCTCAGTAACTAGTCGAGATAAGGCCCATTTATTTTTTGATTTTAGCTCACCAGTTCTCTTATCAAAGGATTGCTTCCTGATAATATTTTTTAACGAGACAAATTTACTATTCGATGTCTGAGCGCAAATATCTCTTAAAAGACTGTTGCACTTTCTAACTTCCCTATTAACAATTGACCAGGATGGTAACAGATGGTTTTTTGGGACAGCTAAGATTATAAATTGAGTATTGCTCGATTTGGACAATGTAATTTTCAGTTCGATTGTGAAACGCTTGAGACTATTGTAGGCTACATCGTGAGTACCCATCGCTAATATCACAGTTTTACCGCCTTTACAATTTGTCATATACTTATGCGCATCCCGTAGGATGTCAGCACCCTTCTGTCCATGGTTGACGCTCTCCATGCAGGAAAGGTCTGCGACATCATCCTTCATCCTCCAGGCAATACCAGCTAGAAGTTCATCCCCGAGTAGAAGCAGTTCCGGTTTCACACAATCTGTCGACGAGGTGTCTGGAAACGACGTCAAGGAGCCGCAGCCGGAACCTCCCCTGCCAGTCAGCGACGGAAAAGAAACATTAGTTGGGGTATCGTTAGTGGTATTCGATAGTACATTAATGAGAGGAAACGCATTACGTACCTCCCCAGCAACAGCAAGTCCTGAGACTTTACTGTTGCAATGGACGACAGCATCAATGACAGGAATCAAGGATTTACTGCGATGCGTTGAAGGAGTCGAAGACACACATGGCTGCTCGACGATCGTAGTATCCGATAACGGGGTGCCATACGAGGAGGAGATTCTAGATCGATTGTGACAAGGTGTTGAGGACGAGAACGAAGTATCGAGGATCTTAGTAGTGAGGCGATCATTCTCTGCACGTAGCGCATCAATACTTTCTTGAAGGACCCGTAATTCCGCCTGAAGTTGTTTAACATCGTAGGGCAATTCTTCCACATCAGATTGCATCGAAAAGTCACAACGGTCAGGACACTCCGTTTGCCAACAAGCGTCAGTTGAGGAGGAATGTGCCGGGACAACTGCATCGTATAAAAGGAGCTCTCGTAAACGACGAGTCTCGTCGTCAAAAAGTGATGCAATACTCTCTTTCTCCGAACGAAGGGTGACGATGTCATTCTTCAGTTTCGATGTTTCGCTTTCTATGCTCAGGACACTGTCAACTAAGGACTTAAATGCCAGCATAGATTTTTTAAATTCGGCCTTAGGGACTGATGACGAAAACACTCGTAAAGACTTAAAATAGTCCGATAGCTGAGCGGACACGGCGCTGTCTTTACATGATACCTTTAATTCTTCCAAGTATTTGTCAAAAGTCGACTTACGAACAATCTTGATAGCTGTCGAAGTGTTAGACATTTTTGGTAGTCAATTTCAGGTAAACAAAAACAATAACGGAGGGTGAATATGAGCGCTGTTACAAAAGTTCCTCGTGTAACCCACATTCAAAACAGAACCTCTCAATTTTTAAACCACGGGCCGACTTTAAACACAATATCAATTATTAAATTAAAATATTGAAGAAATCGTTAACACAGTTTGTACATCGAAAACGTTCATTAATCAAACCGGAAACAAAAAAAACTTTGTTTTTAAGCCGATTATTCATCTCGAACAGAAAAAAAAAGGGCAGAAGCCCGAAGAACACATGTGGCACGTTCGAGGGGAAGGTTACAAAAAAAAAAAAAAAAAAAAAAAAAAAAAAAAAAAAAAAAAAAAAAAAAAAAAAAAAAAAAAAAAAAAAAAAAGGCGATTTACCATCGTGCACCTTTGTTCTTTTAGCTTTTAAAAGAGAAGGGATGCGCCCTAATTGGGACAAACGAGCTTTATTAGACAGGCTTTAGCAAGTTGAAGTCTTTTTTGGGGCGATTAACTGGCTAATTAGAAAAGAGTCTTCCTCCTTTTACTTGGAAAATTCTTCAACCATCAGAGGAACCTTAGAAAATGTAATATCGAAATCCTTTCTTCTATGAAAGACACAATTATTAACTACCTAAACTCTTACTTATACTTTAAGCTATTTTTAAAGGTCTTTATATCTAATGACACCGAATTTCTATACCTAACAAAATAATTGTCTTTCATCTAATTGGAAGTTTTGTCGAGAGCCGCTCCCCAAGTTGTCATCAGAAGGTCGATGGAAAGGACCTCCTACTTCTAGGGAGCCCTTGAGTACGCTTTTTGTGTGTCCTATCTCAATCTGTTGAGAAGTAAAAATTTTTTTGAATTCACTAAGACCACTATTGACTTTTGATAAAAACTTTAATACTGCCTGGTGGAGGTGTGTGACGTCATAGGAGTACGTCCTCACTGTCAGTTTAGCGTTTCCTCTCTTGCAGGAATCTCGACGGGTAAATTTTGACCAGGATTTCACCTTAGATACAAGTAGAAACGCTCCCCGAACTCCAATGACGTCACACTCCCCCTCCCCGCCAAATAAAAGTTCTTACCACTATCCAAATTTTATAATATTCATTGAAAAAGCTAATTCTGTCCGCAAGAAAAAATATCCAATGGCATTTTTCTATATTTTTAGCTCAATTTAATATTAAAACCAACTGAAAATGTTAATTATAATGTGGAATGAGATAGGACACCCTTAAAACTAAAATGAATCCAGTTTATTTTAACCTAATTTTTTATGTGCTTGGACCATTCTGTACATCACTCTTCATGGGGTTAATTTTTTCCCACTAGCAAGCAAAGCTTTGTAAATAATTGAGGCGCTCCGGGTACGAAGGGCGAACTCAACATCGGACAAATTTTTTTTTTTTAATTTTCAGATTCTAGACCTATTGGTGAATACACCCATATAATTTTCATGTTGAGTTCGCCCTTTTTTCCCCTTTAAATACGTAAAAACCGATATGCGGCAAAGCTCTAACTGCGATATCCGAGCGGTACGAAGGGCGAACTCCACATCCTAGTCCACAACCCCCACTCCTTTTCCCATTCCAGGGAATGACTTTTCGGTTGAGTTCGCCCGTAACATAAAACTTTAAAATGCGAATATCTCGAAACTACGTTTTGTTGAGTTCGCCCTTCGTACTCGGAGCGCCTCAATTCTAGAGAAAGTTTTTTTTAGGATGAAAGAATGTGAGCCGTTTTCGGAGCTAACTTTTTTTTATTAATATACGTCTTTTCGTATATCAAGGCCATGGAAAACGTCAATCACCCAGATTTACTTATAAAATGACAAAAGTTTTATACTGTACATTCAATATATTAAATTGCTTTCGACCCTAGAGAAAAGGTAAGAATAAGCGTTGCGTGATGCGAGCCCTTAACTCTGTTTATGATCAGAATAAGTATCTTTATAGCTTCTGTTGTATGTGTAGCATTGTTCCGTTGACCTCAATTTGAAAAAGAGTTAACCCAAACTTCACAATATCTGCAGATTTGACAGCACCGCAATTTAAATTTTTTATCTCGATTTTAATTTTGAGCCATTTTCTTAAAATGAGGTGTAAGATGGATTAAAAGGATTTTCCGACTTGGAAATTTATATTAGGAAGAATATAATCTAATTTTGTAGGACGATCTGAGAGTAAATGACATTTCGTCTAAATGTCATCCCATGTTCTGTTGGTAATTAGGCATCAGCGGGTAAGCACTTTAGAGCCCCTCCTTTCGTCCCAGAGATTTCGTTGAACACAGGCTTAGTATACTAATTACAAATTAAACGACGATCGACTAAAGTAACCTTTAGGCTCTCAATCTTATTCAAAAATCAAATATTATATTTTATTTTTTCGTTGACAAATTATGACAAATTGAATCCGCTTGACTGTGAGGGCCGTTGGGGAGAAGCCAATTTGTCAAATTGTTTGAACGAAGAATTGGCCCGGGCGTCGTAGTGACTTCATTCATCAGTCGTCCTCTGGGCCTGGACCCGGGTCCGTAACTACCCCTATTATTCTTTGTCCCTCCAACCTTCCATCGCCACTGGACGATTTCTATCAATAAGGGAGAAGACTCGATAAAAAGTTTTACTCAGCTCCCCCATCTCACGAATTATTGTCGATCCCGCAAAAATTATATTTTTTTTTTACTATAGGGTTTTTGGTTCATGCGTAATCGCGCAAATAGGGAACGTTTTTTGGATGCTATTAAAAAACGTTAAAACGTTCCCTATTTGCGCGATTACGCATGAACCAAAAACCCTAGTAAAAAAATACTTCGAATTCCTTAATAGGTATAAAAAGAGGTGGTGTAGTGACAATTAGGAGGTAGTGGGGCCCGAGGGGGTGCCGTATAAACGGATAGTTTGTCCACCTTCCCGCAGTGTCCATAATACCGTCTAATGAAAGTCAAGTAAAAAGTGTAGGAGAATGAAAAATAAGGAAATAGTTCACCTGATGAGGCGTATTACGCCGAAACCGGTCGTGAAATAACCTTTTTTTTCATTCTTTCTCCCTCTGTAACTTTAATAGCATCCAAAAATTATATTATTTCATTTCTAATACTGTAGAAAAGAAAAATAATGGCCCTTTGGTAGCAAGGACTTTCGGTAATATCAAAATGCACAAAAACGACGAAAAATTTTCGTCATTTTTTCCCATGATATTTTATTGGATAAGTTGTTTTTTTATTATTATTTTTCTTTTAAAAATGAACTTTTCACCCGGTTATTTTAATCAAACATGAAAAGATTCTAATAACTAGTGATATCTGGGATTTTGTTTTCCACTGAAAATTAATTAAACGAATTGAAACTCGTTCGGAATATCAGAAGGGAGGAAATCTAAAAATAAAAATTTCATTAAAAACTTGGAGGCGTTGTCGGAAGGGCTATTTGTCCGTACGAAGAAAACTAGTGGCGGATGAGAGTTGATTTGGCTGTCGGATACGTGGAATGTTTTATAGGGCCATTACAACGCACTGTGTTTCTCTATTCCCCTTCGAAAGGCTCCCTTTTATTGGGTTTCCTCCCGGGATATTAAATGTGCTGCGGGAACGGGCCACGTCTTCAACGCTGTATCTGTCTCGGGAAATTTTTTTTTCCTCTTCAAAGCCAGCGAGATCAAAGAAAAAAAAAGGATCGAAGGTAGAATACAAATTAGAAAAATATAAGTACATATTTTGAGTTCGAATTGTACCTTTTGGCCCGACTTCAAGATCTTCCCCTCTCAAGGAATCACAAGTTCATGAACCATTCAAAATCTACCTCATAATTTAATTCCATTTCCTAAGTGACCGAGATTTGATCTTGGAACAAACCCAACATGGCCGCCCGCCCCTGCCAATAACACCGCACGGCAATTTATTGAAAAAAAATTAAACCTGAACTCAAGAACGATGTTCTTTATACGTCAATCTTTCAATAAAAACATTTTTTTCAACTTATAAGATTATTAAACTTTTAGTCTCATTTTCAACCCTTCAAAAAAAATCTGAATTATTTGTCAAACAGCAGACCTATGCGTTTTCTTTCACAAAAAAGATGTCTCCAAGGACACTTTTCCAAATAAGGGCGGAAAAACTTCTCACGAGCTACTTTTCGAGTGGGAGTTCATTAAAACAGGAAACACTTGGCTCAATCGTTAGTGGTAACAATGGGATGTTGAATGCTCATTAACTTATAACTTTAATACATAAAGATCGATGGGGGCTTCAAAATTACATCAGTGATTAAAAAATTTTAATTGCAATCATAATCAGACCAAAAGTGTTGCCCTTGGTCTTTTTGACCCCTGAAGGTCAATTGTTCAACACTGTTTTTTATATAGAAAATTCCCATCACCATTTTCATGTCCTCGTTACAGCCATGATGTTCGTATTTTATCAAATCCTATCTTCATGTTCTGACCTGGCTGTGGACAATTTCTATACATGGATACCATTCCGTGCATACTTTATAACGTATTACGTCATTACGTCACCCTAAAATAAATTCTGGAACGAACTCAATAGTCGACAGTTAGACATCTCCTTGTCAAACACATTTGTTACAGGCTGATAAGTAATTTATGATTAGGTTATAAACATTCAACCACCATGTAAATTGTCCATGTCGTCTAAATCGATTTTTTTTCTCCCTTTGAGAGGATGTGTAAAATTGAAAAAGATCCGAAAACTAGAACGCCCGTTCTTCCTGTAGGAGAAGAAAATAAATTTCCGTGTGTGATGATGAGACTCATATCCCGCTCTCTGCTCCCAGAATATCAATGCCTTATGAAATTAGTTCACCCTTTGTATACTTTTAGGATTTATTCCTATAATTTTATTCCCTTTTATTCGTTATGCCCCGGAGGGGAAAGAATCCGCTTTAAAAACGATAAATTCAATCCAATTTATTTTAGTGGAAGCTGAAACTTGAATGTGTGCGGGAAGGGCAATTTGCAAAGTCCATTAAGCGGGATGGGTCACCTCGAGGCGGGCGAATGGGGCGAAATAACAGCCTTTCCGTACAACGTTTTTGTAATATCATTAAACTCAACAGTTTCTTTTTTAACTTTATTTTGTTTCTATTTATCCGAACCTCAATTAGCGTAGAGGCACACTTGAAAAAATTTTACTCCTCTTTCGCAAATATTTCTTTATCTCTTTCAATGTTTTTTCTTACCACTCCCCAAGGGAGAAAAAAAGAAATTTACATAAGGCCGAGAGCTTTTTTTTCCTCTCTTTTTTTTCTCTAGCTTTTCAGTCTTACAAGAATTAGATTTCTCGCTGATTCTTTTAAAGTTTATAAAGGACAAATAGAAACTAAGTAAGACCTGATTGTTAACTCGAATTTTCATTAAATTAATTCAAATATTTTATTGAATTTCTCACCTTGAAAAATGTCTTTTAATAAAATTTAAATATAGGTTATAAATAAGAACCCTTGTAATCTTCTAATCTTGGTTTTACGTTTTCCTTAATTAGCAGAGCACTCTTTGTAAGAAAACATCGATGTCAGAAAGGGGATAGCCGATCTCAGAAGTGGGATTGCAGATATCAGAAGTGGGCTTGCAGATATCAGAAGCGGAATTGCAGATATCAGAAGTGGGATTGCAGATATCAGAAGTGGGATTGCAGATATCAGAAGTGGGATTGCAGATATCAGAAGTGGGATTGCAGATATCAGAGTGGGATTGCAGATATCAGAAGTGGGATTGCAGATATCAGAAGTGGGATTGCAGATATAGAAGTGGGATTGCAGATATCAGAAGTGGGATTGCAGATATCAGAAGTGGGATTGCAGATCAGAAGTGGGATTGCAGATATCAGAAGTGGGATTGCAGACATCAGAAGTGGGATTGCAGACATCAGAAGTGGGATTGCAGACATCAGAAGTGGGATTGCAGATATCAGAGGTGGGATTGCAGATATCAGAAGCGGAATTGCAGATATCAGATGGGATTGCAGATATCAGAAGTGGTATTGCCGATATCAGAAGTGGTATTGCCGATATCAGAAGTGGGATTGCAGATATCAGAAGTGGGATTGCAGATATCAGAAGTGGGATTGCAGATATCAGAAGTGGGATTGCAGATATCAGAAGTGGGATTGCCGATATCAGAAGTGGGATTGCAGATATCAGAAGTGGGATTGCAGATGTCAAGTGGGATTGCAGATATCAGAAGTGGGATTGCAGACATCAGATGGGATTGCAGATATCCGAAGTGGGAATGCAGATATCAGAAGTGGGATTGCCGACACCAGAAGTGGGATTGCAGTATCAGAAGTGGGATTGCAGATGTCAGAAGTGGGATTGCAGATATCAGAAGTGAGCTTTAGGGAGACTGTTTGTTTCCGGGCGGATGCATGGTGAACGGTGCATAATTGTTGTGGAGGGATTTCTGGTAAATCTTCGATTTTTAGGAGGAGTCGGGGGTATGTTAAAAACTTTTTATCTCGCTCCTTTAATAATGTTTACATGTAAAACTAATTTTCGTATCGTTAATCAGTAAATTAATTAGGTTTCGGACGTCTAGAAAAAAAATTAATTAGAAAAAAAAGGGTAAACAGATCGATCCAGAACTATGATCGATGTTTTGAAAGGGGTACATGTTTGCGTTGGGTAAATCTAAGCGGGCGGATGCATGGTGAACGGTACAATGGTAGCAGAACTTTACAAACAACCTTGGCATTCAGTTAGTAGATTCGATAAAACATTAGTTAAGCTATAACTAAATATTATTAACAATTTTGCTGACGTTCAGTCCACTTCGATTTTAGGGACTTTTTGAAAAGTTGTTGAGGGAAATTTAATGGAGTCAATTTAAATTAACGGTTTATGTTGCAGTATATTTTATAACGTCAAAAAATTATGCTGTAAAATATTAATAACTTTTCATCGAGATCAGAATATTATTTGGAATTCATTTTATCGAGACAAAGTTAAAATATAATTGGGAATTGAAAAGTTATTTCAATGAAATTAGAAACTATCGGAAACTTGGCTTTTGTCTACTTTGGATGCAACCCGTTCGCCCTAATATGTTTTCTTTAGTTACCACCCCCCGCTGTAAGTAAAGGTAAGGGGAACTATTGAAGTAACTCCGTCGAAACTTTCTGTATCGAATAGAAAAGTGTGAAAAGAAAGAAACTTCGTTTGTACTCAACGCTGAAGTCATTAGCGACGTTTTTCTTTTATAATATTTTTTCAAATTTTTATTCTTTATTTTCATCTCAGGTTTCGATGAAATTTATTCATTTGAGATTAAGATCCATTTTAACACTTTTTTAAGGATTAAAATGGTTGTATAAAACACAATACTTCTTAGGAAGAAAGATACAATAAGCAGGAATATTTCACGACCGGTTTCGACCTAATAGGTCTCATCAGGTGAACAATTTGTTATTGTACTCTCATGATCCTTTTTAGCTCCATTTAAAAAACGCAATCTATATCCACCTGATCGTTTTTCCCCTAATACGAAGACTCTTCATCTCAGTTTTGGACCTTTCTAGACGATTTTATGTTTTTCTAAGTAATAAAAACATGACATTTTCAATTTAAAAGAGCTGAAATAAAAAGTTCGAAGGTCGTGTCAAGTCTTACTTTTTTTTTTTAAAGAAAAACCTTCTCAAGTGTATTTTTATCTTAAATTCGTTTCGACTGTCACTCCGTCTCTCACTACCTTTTAGTTAGGGTGTTTTTTCTTGTACCAATGTAAAAGTACGGGAAGAGCTTAAAAATAAATTTTAACTCTTTAGAATATATTGAGCGAAATTTGTTGGTTTGGTCTGATTGGTCATCTCCCTCAAAGTATGGCCTACTTTGATTGGCCAATCATTT
>JACGAQ010003415.1:0-29284 GCA_014119065.1 Orius insidiosus | reverse complement strand
TCATTAAAGACGCCTTATTCAAAGCAATGCCGACGCCATACGACTCTGAGGTCGAACTCGGTCAAAAGCTTGCGACGAAAAAGCCTGAAGTAAAGGGGACACTTGAATGCACTTGCGACACAGACGAAGCTGAACTGAGCGAGTTTGCCGATAGTGAGGAGGAAGAAGAGCAGGTCCCTGGTATATCATTCGTCGGCCGCTACGTTTCTGCATTGGACGTCGCCACAAGCAGTCGTCACGTACAGTATCACCAATGCGACGAAAATGAAATAGAACGCAAATCCACAAAGCTTTGAAAAAAACAGAAAAAGAAGAAAAATCCCATAAGGCCGAACTCTTGAAAAGCCGGTAAAAGAAGAAAAATTTAGGAAAGTATAAAACCACAGAAACTTGAGCCCTCTGGGATGTCAGAAAAAGAACGAAAAACGAAGTTTGGATTTCAAACAAGAAGAGCCCCAGTCAAGAATTAAATATTGATCAGTTCAAACATAAAAGGGTCAAAACCATGGTCGAAGTACTCAAAAGCCACCCTGAGTTGATGAAAAAGTTTATAAACTCATAATATTAAAAGAACAGTTATCTTTTTTTCTTGTGGTGTATTTTAATTTTAAAAAATTGCGAACCTTCCCTCTTTTTATTTTATTCTTTTCCTTCGCTTAACCAATTGTTAGTTAATGACGTCAAACCTTTTGACATAAGTGATAAAACTGACGTTTACTTTACAAGAGTATAATCATATTAAGATAAGCCTTTTTTTTTTATCAATTTTATTATGCAACTTCAGTACATACGATGAGTTTTACGAGTAAAGTGGTGCTCATCACTGGCGCCTCGTCTGGAATCGGGGCGGCGACGGCGGTGAAATTCGCGAAACTAGGCGGCCTTCTTTCCCTCACGGACGAAACGAAGCAAACCTTAAAAAAGTTGCTTTAAAATGTCAGGAGGTGAGCGGAACGATGCCTCATCTTGTGACCGCCTCGCTTGACAACGAAGCTGACACCGAAAGAATCCTGAAGTCAACCATCGACTTCTACAAACGTCTTGATGTACTCGTGAACAATGCAGGTGTCGCAGAACTCGGAACCATTGAGACGACTTCTCTTGCTCAATACGACCGAGTCTTTAACGTCAACGTTCGCTCTATGTACCATCTAACGATGATCTCCGTCCCGCATTTAATCAAACCAAAGGAAATCGTTAACGTTTCCAGCGTAAACGGAATCCGTTCATTCGCTGGCCTTTTAGCCTACAATATGTCGAAATCTGCTGTTGATCAATTGACTAAATGTGTAGCCTTGAATTAGCACCGAAGGGTGTCCGAGTCAATTCGGTCAATCCGGGTGTCATTGTACCGAACTTCAAAAACGTGCAGGACTAAATGAGAGGAATACAAGCGATTTTTAGAGAGAAGCAAAGAGACTCATGCTTTAGGAAGAGCGGGGGATCCAGATGAGGTTGCTGATGCTATCGTTTTCCTTGCTAGTGAAAACGCTTCTTTCATCACAGCAACTTTGCTCTCAGTCGATGGTGGGCGCCATGCTCTTTGTCCCAGATAATCCCATCTAAATAGAATTCCAACTTCTCATTCTTCTTCAATCTTCCCCTAGGATCCTGCACTTTTAAGGCTAAATTAGATGAAAACCTAAATTTATCTTATAGGGAACTGAGCTGGAAAGTTGGAATAATTATTTGTATGTTTAAAAAAAATACAATATTTTATCATAATTACCTTTATTAACTCTACTATTCTAATCACAGTTTCCTGGCAAGAAAATACACTTTGTATTTAAATTAAAGTGCGAAAAATGTCATTTTTAACATTTTATGTTCAACGTGACAAAAAAGCACAAATTTTCCTATACTGTTTTAACAGTTTAGTCAAGAATTTTATTAAAAATATGCGTTTTATTTATCAAAAATACTGATAAAGTAATAATTTGTAATTAAATTACAGAATTTGATAATACTTATAAATGCTTGGAATACTTAAATTTATCACAGAACGAAATATATTGGAATGATATTTTTAAGTACAAAAAAATTTAAGTAAATATTTGAACTGAATGAAAAGTCAAATTTTCAGTCTGATAATTAAGTCTTAGAAAATAAGGACGGCTACGATTAAAAAATGCTTTTAAAATATACCTTAAGTTTCATATCAACAGTGTTGCCCAAATAAAGGAATATGAAGTAGGATTTCACTACATTTAGCGAAAGAATTGACAGTATTCTGAAGGTTTTATGCAACGCTCACTTTTCAAAAAAAGAAGTATTGGCAACACTGTAAATCAAATTGGAGATCAATCAGATTTTGATTTTCTTTGGCATTTTTTATTTTACTTTAAAATTGAATTTAAATTTTTTTTATATTAATATGCAACACCGTCTTGCTTTACTGTCGTCTACCACATTTTCGGACGTGTCACCGGAAAACTTTTTGACGATTGTAGGGGAGTCGATGTCGGAGACGGTCGCCTGCGACAAAATGGAAGTTACTTCAGGAGAAATGGTACGATTTTGGGCACGCTGTTTTTAAGCTCGGCTAAGTTCCAGCGTTGATTGTAACGGAGACGTGGATGTTGATTTTTCCGTTGCTTTCTGTTGTGTAGCTGGTCTCGGTGGGAACTTCAATTTGTGACTGTTCTGTTGTGAGTGAGTCTTTACCTTCTGGCTCGCTACGTCCGCTGATGTCAGGAACGACCGGGTCGCCTGCTTGAAGGCGAAATCTAGCTTCAAAACTGCATCACGTTTGGCAGTCAAACCTCTTTCTCGAACACTAGTCCTTCGAACGCTATGCGCTCTTGAATTGTTACTCTGGCTCCTCCTAACTCTCCTTCTCTCCGCAATCTTTTTACTTTCCTGCTCAGTCCTTAACTCCACAATCCTCTCCCTCAATTCGCTATCCTCACATATGTCTGCAGGAGTCTCGTCATGTTTTGTCCTGGCATTCAAATCAGCTCCATTTTGTACCAAAAGCTCCAAAACCTCAATCTAAAAACTATTATTAAAATACATCTGAAGGCATATGAACTTACATGTCCCCAGCAAGCTGCTGCATGAACAGGCTGCCAACCATCATTATCTTTAGGATCAGTTGAAACGTGATGATCAAGTAGAAACTCGACTACTCTAATGTAACCATTAGCCGCCGCTATGTGTAGCTAAAAAAATTCCACAAATCAATAACCCTTAAAATTAGGTCTTCAAGAGTTCACATAATCAACTTTTTCTGTGGTGGTGAAGTTACCAAAAGAAAAATTCATTGGTGATTAACAAGCTAATACACAGGTGATGCTCCAAGAGCGTCAGGTTCTTCCATGTCCAGGACGTGAGACTTAAGATCTTGAAGCATCGCAGTTTCTCGTGATGCTCTTGTTTCATCAATGATTGCTTGGGTAACGCCTCGAGCAGCCATCGCACCTTCAATCTCTTCCAATGAAAGCTCATCTTCGCATATTCATATGGCATATTTCCATCGCCGTTTACAGCTAGGAGATTAGCTCCACTGATAAAAATTAATTTAAAAAATTGATTGAAAGTAGTTAATTACTTATTGATGAGATGTTTGACAAGATGGAGATGTCCGCAGGTGGCAGCAGCATGAAGGGGAGTCCAACGTTCACTGTCTTCTGCGTTGACATTTGCTCCGAAATCAAGGAGGAGTTTCATCATTTCTTCGTTATCATCGATGCAACACTGATGAAGCGCAGTCAAGCCGTCTTCATTGGTTGAATCTGGGCTTACACCACGTTCTAGAAGACGGCGGACTTCATTCACATCATTTCGCGAGGCTGCTTCTAATAAGATGACGTTGTCGCTAAAGCGGATTCCGGGCTTCTTCGCTTTTTTTGAGAGAGGTCGATTTTTGAGCCATTCCCGTTCACGCATCGCCCACGACTTCAGCTGAGCCCTTCGCCTTCGTCTGGCAAGCTGAAGGCGATCTTGAGTCGACATCCTCTCCACTGTCGGCATCTCAAGCACAAGCTCCGAATGATCCATCTCTAAAATGGTAGAAATACTTTTTTCAGCGCTATCCATCACTCACATTTCTAAAAGTAGAATAGTATAACTCCTACGATTAATAAAAATAGATTAATTTACTTTCATTAGTAATAAAATGTTATAATTTTAATCTAAATAGATCAGTAATTCATAATAGCCATAAAAGTGTAAGTAGCTCAACAAAGGAAAATACCTGTTGAATACCTTGAACGATGCCCTTTAATCCGTTGACTTTGGCTTTATTTGAGAGGGCGAGAATAAGATTATGGGAGGAAGAAAAGGGGAAAAACGGGTTTTTCTTCTTTTTATTTCCCCTTTTTTGTTTTACTTTTTTATTGTTTCCCCTCCCGATCACGGGACGGGATCCGGACACGGACAGCTGAACCGTTCCCACCGTTCCAACGGGGTAGCCACAGTAGTGATTTCCGTTCATACAAAGATCCCCATTATTTTAGTTCTGTATTGATAAAAAGGCTCGCTAGTGTACACAAACGTGAGTCTATGGTTCCTCAACAAGTCCGTTTTGTCCATTATTGAAAAAATGCGATATTTTTAGGAATTCTTTTACAACCGAGGTACTAATCATATAGTCCGTATTTTTTCGTCGCATTCAAGATTGTTATTCAAATTATTTAAAAGTATCATCCTCTTGTTATTCTTCTTCCGAAGGATCCGGAGGTTTAGACTCTGACACCGGGAGCGCTAATCTGAATGAGGAAATTCACCTGAGTTGCAAGCCTCTTTGTCTACTTCTCACCCCCTCGGCCCTCACAGCTCACAGAATCACCATCACTTTCTAACTCCTTTCACCTTTAATTAAAATCAACTTAATTAATCTATTAATTGAAAATAGGCGAAAGTTATTAGAGATCAATGTTGTTAGAACATGCTCTAAGACAGGTTTTTCGTGTCAACATGAATAAAAATGGTTCTGTTTATACCATTGCTACTACTGTAAATTCTATTACATACTGTAATGCAGTATACATATTTTAGAAACTACTGTACATACTGTACCGAAGACCAAGACTTTCCACTCATTGTACATCTCGATGGCCAATATGCTCATGAGAAGAATCAAATGTCCAATGAACCAAAATGAAGATCAAGAATCATTATCTGAATGCCAAAAATGAAACGCTGCTTTAAGCGAATCGAATGTCGCTAGGATATAGCCACTGTAATTACAATCAAATATGACTTCTGCTAGCCACTGGGCCAAATGAAATTGCTACCTAATTCAAAATCCTACAGCAGTCTTCGAACTTATCGGCAGTAGCTGAAATCACCGTAAAAAAACTGCCACTGCAGCATATAAGCTAGAAGTATCCACCTCTCTAGTCAAACTCAGTCAAGTCATTAAATGAAGGCATCTGGATCAGTTTTGGCAATGAAGATATAGATATGAATTGATGTGAAATTTATAGGATTATAAATATTTAATGATTTAAAAAATGCATACAAAAACAAATATCACAAATTACATAATTTTTTACTATTCTATCAATAGGAAATTTTATCTAAAGCACACAAAGATATTAAGGTAGACAAAATGAGAAGCATTAAGCTGAAGCCATCCTAGCAGCAAGTAGGGAATGTTTAAACCTGTCTGGAGGACGAGATAGCTCAACGACAGCATCGACCATTTTCTGTACGGCTTTTACGCTTGGAAACTGAACGGCAGCGGACTTTGTCTTGTTGACAAGGGAAGTGATGAACTCGTTCATGAATCTGTTGCATGCGATCGCTTCTCCTTTGAGGCCATTTGTTTTCCCTTCCTGAAGCGACCGTTCGATCGACTCACCCAAAAGAAGAAGTCGAGATGCTGCCATAACAACACCTTTGCATCTCGCCAAAAAGGCTTTGGGAGGCTGATTTTGCGTCACTGTGGCCAAAAATGCATCTATTGCTTGGGCTAAGCAGTTTGCCTGCGTCCAATAAAAACCGGCATACATTTCAACCACCTTTTTGTCCTCTGTTGACAATATCAACGCCTCTTTTTCTGGCTCTTTTGCTTCACTTTCAAGCTCAACACCAGTATTCATATAACGGGGATCTTCAGGGGTAGGCTGAGGTGTACTCCTTTTAAAAAGTAAAGTCGAATTTCCTTGAATGAATGAAGCTATAGCTCTTATATCGTCTGTAAGAGCAGCAACGCATTGTATCAATGAATCTAGCATGTCTGGATTTTTAGTCTCTTGGTCTTCCACTGCCAAAATATTTATGTTCCAGCCAATCGAATCAAGCTTCTGAGTGCATTCTCGTATTTCCAGTTCAGCTTTTGTTAATGCAGTAACCAGAGGATTCAATTTACTCCGAGACCTATAAAAAAAATAAATAAGAGAGGTTAGTGAAGGATTAACAAACCTGAGTCATGATGTTTGGCAAGTACGGAGTGAGAAAAAATGGTCAAATCATGTAGGGAGGAGCTTAGTTTGGTAATAAGGCCTCGAATTTCTATTAAACGAGGTTCCAGTTTGGTTTTTGACCTCCATCCAAGAGTTGCAAGAGCCAAAAGTCGAGCGATTGATCCAGTAACATCGCTTTCCAATCTCCCCAACCATTCTAATGCTGATGTCATATCTAAGCCGATTTCACCGCTTCGAGGCACATCGTAGACACATTGAGGCATCAATCGACTTGGACGAGGTACATCATATTCCTGTTGAATAAGCGAGGATCTGTTTGAATCAGTGGTGAGTGAACTTATTGAAGAGCTTGGCGTTAAACTTCCAACTGGCTTTGGCACGTCATAACTTTCTTCCTGCGTCGCAGAAACAGCAGCGGGCGGAACATCGTACTGTTCGCAAACAGGCTGAGGCATATCATAAGCCTGTTCCTCTTTCCCTTTCAAATTTTTCTTCTTAACATTCGCCTGTTCAAATTCGGACATCAACCTAAGTCGATTGCTTGGGCAAATTCCTTGTCGACCTTTCGCCGAGCAGATCCACCATCCTTCCAAACCAGGAGCTTCTTGATCAATCACAACCAAAATGTCATCCGCTTTAAACGAAAGTTCGTCTGGACTATCAGAAGAGTTGTCATACAAAGCTACACAGAGCTGAAAACGTACAGATTCGATAAAAAAATAACAAAAAATAACAAAGTACCTACCTGGGGATTAACAACTTCTGGCTGAGGCATTTGAATCTCAGATTATTAAAAAATGTTAAGCAAGGATTTAAGGACAATTTAACACATATTATTCATTCCTTTCTTCAATGACAGGTGTCAATACTCAAAACTAGTCGCCATCTTCTTAAGAAAGCCCGCTCTTTTTTAAATATAGCCAGAAGTATTGTAAATGAAAATGAGGTCTTTCTCACAAATGCAATCTTTTCTTTTGGATTAAAATCTTTACGACTACGATTGTAATCATAATCGTAATCAAAGTTTCTCGACTGTAACTACGCCCACCAATGCTTTCACAACAGTACACAGAGCACAGAAAAAAAAAAATTTCAGTTCAAATAGAGACTGAGGAAAATTAAAATTTTATTTCTATTACTTAGGACCTATTACATATATTATAAATCAACAATTTCACAAGTACAATGCCGCAATCTATTTTTAAGAACGGAAATTAGGGTTTTCATAGACTCTATTTGTTTGGTCTGTCTTCTAACTTTTTGCCGTAAGGTTCTTATTTTAGTGCTTTGTTGCCTCGCTTTGATCTTGCTTGATATTCTCGAATACGATAAACTAGATTCCTCTGAAGGATTTTTCTGATTGGCATGAGAAGAAACGCTATTGGTTCCCATTTCAATTATGCTGTCAACCACCCAAAGTTATTATTGATATCTGTAAAAAATAGAGCAAAATTGGATATTTTTGGTGAAATTCAGAAGTACCATTTGTGTTGGAGCAGCACTTTCTTCATTTACCGTTACTTCTTCAGTTTGATTAACATTTTCATCACCCTCATTAAACCCTTGGATTTCAAAATTCTAAAAATATTAATATTAATAACCACTCAATTTTAATTTACAAAATAATTACTTCAGTACTAGTTTCTAAATGTTCAAATTCAGCATCATCTGTGATAATTGGCTCAGCACCACAACTTAACACCCCGGAGACTTCGTAGTCCGAAGGAAGGACTGTAGAGACAAGTTCTGCGGAGTTAACGTTCTGAAAATTAATACATTAATAACCACTCTATTTTAATTTACAAAATTATTACTTCAACTGTGGTATCAAATTCAAAATTGAGGAAAATTGGAATGTCGGGCAGTGCATCAAATTTTAGGTGTTCGCCGAATGTATTGTACTGACGAGAAGAGAAATGAGCTGAACATAATGTACTAGAACGGGTTGGTTGAAAATTATTTATCTGCGTAAATATCTTCCACTTTTGGGCAGTATTTTGTGACGGAGGAAACGACCAAAATTTGAAAGGGCTTTCTTCATTGTTAAAATTAAAGCATCCATATACTGAACATTTTGTATAAGGATAGGGTACAGAGCCTGCCTTCAAAACGTATCCCACTTCACCGATTGAAACATCTTCTTTTAGAAAATGATCGGAACAGACGACTGCTTCTCTCGTCACATTGACATCATCACCGAGGACTTGCGCCCATAAACTTCGTTGTTCCTTGTCTTCAGGGAACCTACAAATGTTCAAAGTATGAGGAGAAATTATGACAATAAAAGTCTAAAGCACTGAACAAGGTCAAATAAGTATTTAGTTCTTAGTTCGCTGAAAGAGATTTCTGAAAGAATTAAATAGGGATTACTTACGTAAAAAACTCTGATGCTGAACCATTATTTGTGGTCGAGTTAAAACAATTTTTCACTCGGCAACGCAAGAAACGCTTTTTATTAACCATCTTGAAATAAGGGGCAAAGCAAACTACAAAGGCGCCGGCTAATCTGGAATTTTAAAGCGGGAGAGTCTGGCGGGAAGTGACCCTTATCTTGGTCAACAAGAGAGCGCTTCGGTCGACTAGATCCGCAGCCCCCAGTGTACCAACATTACAACACTGGACACAATTCCAACCACTCGGCGAGCGATCCAGGTCTTTTATATACATCGATGGGACTATCAGAAGAGTTGTTATACAAAGCTACACAGAGCTGAAAACGTACAGATTCGATAAAAAATAACTCAAAAATAACAACGATAGTACATATATACTCTGTGATAACAAAGTACCTACCTGGGGACATCGATGTATATACTAAACCAATGGGAGGGGCCTCTGACTTCATCGCCGCGCGTACAGCGAATATATTTACTCAAGCGTTGGCATTATGAACTAGTTGCTAGGCAACTATCCCACTCCCGCGTTTTGTTAGTCACTTAAGGTTTAGTATATACCACAGAGTAATATATGTACTATCGTATGTAGTATCGGTATACATCGATGCCTGGGGATTAACAACTTCTGGCTGCGGCATTTTGAATCTCAGATTATTAAAAAATGTTAAGCGAGGATTTAAGGACAATTTAACACATATTATTCATTCCTTTCTTCAATGACAGGTGTCAATACTCAAAACTAGTCGCCATCTCTTTAAGAAAGCCCGCTTTTTTAAATATAGCCAGAAGTATTGTAAATGAAAATGAGGTCTTTCTCACAAATGCAATCTTTTCTTTTGGATTAAAATCTTTACGACTACGATTGTAATCATAATCGTAATCGTAAGTTTCTCGACTATTACTACGCCCACCAATGCTTTCACAACAGTACACAGAGCATAGAAAAAAAAAATTGCAGTTCAAATAGAGGCCGAGGAAAATTAAGAATTTTATTTCTATTACTTAGGACCGATACATATATTATAAATCAACAATTTCACAAGTACAATGCAGCAATCTATTTTTGAGAACGGAAATTAGAGTTTTCATAGACTCTATTTGTTTGGTCTGTCTTCTAACTTTTGCTGTAAGGTTCTTATTTTAGTGCTTTGTTGCCTCGCTTTGATCTTGCTTGATATTCTCGAATACGATAAACTAGATTCCTCTGAAGGATTTTTCTGATTGGCATAGAAGAAAACGCTATTGGTTCCCATTTCAATTATGCTGTCAACCACCCAAAGTTTATTATTGATATCCTGAAAAAAATAGAGGAAAATTGGTATTTTTGGTGAAATTCAGAAGTACCATTTGTGTTGGAGCAGCACTTTCTTCATTTACCGTTACTTCTTCAGTTTGATTAACATTTTCATCACCCTCAGCATTTTCCTCTTCTTCTTCTTCAAATCCAACGACATCAGGTACGGCATCCCATTTTAAGTGAACGCCGTTGTATTGATGTATAGAAAAAATGGGCGGAACAAATAAAGCTAGATCGTGAGGGTTCAAAATTTTTTCTCTTTGTAAAAGCCTTCCATTGAGCTGCGATACTTTTAAAATTTGGAAATCTAAAAAATAAATACTACAATCAAACAGAACAGGTAATTGAACCAACATATAAAGTTTATGAACGCCTTCTCCTTCAACATTAGGGCACTTGTCCACTGAACACCTCCGCTCTCCATTAAGAAACTTCTGAGGAAAAGCGTTTCTATTTAATTTCCACGCAGTTCCATTCCAGACTAAATGTTTAGGATCAAAATGATCTGAGCAGACAGCAGAATGGACATGAAAATCGCTCAGATCCATACACATCACTTCGGCCCATTGGAGTCGTCGCTCCGGTGCCATAGGGATCCTGAAAATTGGAAAATTTAGGAATTTGTTCGAAGGATGTTTACTCACTGATAAAATTTAAAGGCAGTCCCTGGACGGGCCGTCGAATTATGGCAGTTCTTAACCTTGCAACACTAAATTTCTATTAGATACCATCTTTGAGAAAATCTAATAAACTTTGAGTACCCAATTGGAAAAGTTTAGGGAAAAGGTGGAGGGAACTACCTACCTTGAATAACATTTCTTCACTGCTGTATGCTCCCAGCGAAAATTAAAATAAAGACAATTTACGATTTGAGTATTGAAATGTTCGTTCGAAATTGTTGATCACAGAGGAACCAATACACAGAGTAACAACCGACCCTCTCTTTTGGCAGTAATTTTAACGACGTAGTACTGCCCAAAGCGCTAGATGCCGCCACGGTCCGCCTTGGGCCGCCGCCCAAGGTCGCCCAAGCCCAAGCGATAGTTCCATGCGCCGCCACTGCCCATGGCGCTGTTTGACTTTGTTTTGAAAATCGCACCCGCTCGGCTGCGCTAAAAGCAACCAACAATATTGTCATTATTATCGCTTATCTATCACTTTATCCCAAAACCATTTTTTAAAATTTTAAACCATTTTAAAAAAAGGGAAAAAAAAAAAGACTAAATAACGTTTCATACCTACTGTGATTCCACAACCAAATTTTCGCCTTAATCTCAGTGTCTTCTACCAGAATCAAGGGTTTTTAGCAAAGATTTTAGAACGGAAATGTATTAGTTCCGGTAATTTATTTATTGTAAGATGTTATGTTTTTGTAAATAAAGTGTAAGTAGAGTAGAACAATATTGCAAATTTATTCTTCTTTGATGAGTTTTATTTGACCTATGCAGTTAATTTTCTTTTTTCAATCAAATCAGTGTTAAGATCTTAAGGGAAAAGGGTACTTGAATCAAGAACCCCTTGTCAAAATTTAATGACATTTCATATTCTACTCAATAAAAGTCTGTTCTTTTGAATATCAAGTTTCTAATGGAATCGGATAAGTAGAAATCACTTTAAATGGGTGGCACCCGCCAAATGCTCAAGTACCGGGAAAGATTTAGGAAAATCTTTTAAGGTACGTTTCCATCTGCACTTATTCCAAGATTTTAATTGCTCAATAACTTACTTTAGTGGCTATCTCGCTAACAAAGTCAGTGCTAACAAAGGTGTTTCATTGCGATCATTGTGAAAATATGTTGACCACTGCTGAATTCTTAAATGATAAAAACCATTTGTTGAATAGAGACTATTCACAATCAAAGAAATAAGCTACTTGAAACATCCCTCTAAAGATTTGGTACACATCATAGAACTCAGTTTAAGATGTTTTACATCTATCTTTAGCAGTGTATTTCATAAAAAGGGGGTGGCAGAAATAATTTTTAATGAAATTAATTCCACAGTTTTAGATTGTGTAGAGTGGTCCAAAAATTATTCATGTCAAGACCACTTGAAATATATAATAAAATTCATGATTAAAGTTAAAGTTTACAAAGAATGTAGAATGTTCCTCAAAAATAGAAAAGTCACGAAGAGTGGGAATGCAAAAATTGACAAATTCAAAAATGTTTGAACGAAAAGACAATAATCAATTTACAAGTAAATTTGTTGCCAAATAAAAATTATAAATAAAATAAAATACAAAAAATTTATATATACTGTTGGCCACACTGCCAGTAATATTATGTTGGTGCAAAAATAAAGCAGGTTTTTGGTATGCAGTAAAAGCTAGCTACAATTTAACTTCAACCAAATATAATATTTTATTTGAATAGCTTCCATGAAAATTCATACTCTTTTGCCAAATGCACAACTAATGCTTTGTTCCCAGAAAACAAACATTATTTTCGCACCAACTCAAAATTAATGCAAAACTATAAAATGGATTGCAACGCTATATTCCTCCACTTAAAAAAAAAAAAAAAAAAAAAAAAAAAAAAAAAATTATAATAATAACAAATAAATAAAGTAATAAAACTAATATATTCTTATAAGGTTCAGTTGACGAGAAAAAGCAGTTTAATTACAAATGAGAAGGCAAAATGTAATAACGCAATACACCACGTCATTAAATTTATACGTTCAAAGTGGTTCCAATCAAATTGGGTTAAATTTCATTCGGATGGACGAAAACAAAAAAGTGTATAGGTACCTGAAAAATATAAACGTAATAATTTATAGTGTTTTTAGTTGAATTACATTTTGCCAAATTATCACTTATAGTACTTAAAACCTTCCGTTTAAAAAACAATTTGATAAATTAATTCACGGTTATGTATAAAATGATTAGTTGAAGTTTATCTTGGTGTCTTCAGTGAGCTTAAACCGAAGGTATTTTGAACTAATGAGTAATTCCAGTGGAGGTTTATTACTGCCGTCATTGCATGAAGAATGTTCGAAATCTTTATTTAAAAAACATTGTTGTCATGATTTATGTATTCTTTTAAAAATTTCCTTCACAGTAACGATTTCGAAAATTCAATAAACTGAACCTGTGAATATAATGAACTACTTATATTGATGGAATTGAATTGAAAAAAAAAATCTACCTGAAAGTTAATAAATTAGTATGCTAATGATGAAAGTACCAAAAATTTTTAAACAAACCTGTGAAAACATGTTTTGTCTATTCAATCTATGTACATTGATATGTGCATTGAAAGAAGAATATTATGTTTTGCAGCCCGTCCTAAGTCGGGATTAATTGTGAAGGAAAATTTTTAGTACAGTAGAACCTCAGTAATCCGTCTTCCGCTAGACCGACTCTCCAGGTTATCCAACCCGAGGAGTCAGTCAAGGAAAAACTTTCATCCTTATCAAATTTTTCATTTTTCCTGTCAAGAGTTACCTACATATTATATACCTAATAATGTATAACTGTAATGTGTAATAAAATGTATACCTGCTTTTAACAGTTTTAACTGGGTAGGTAGATAATAAAGAAAAAAAAAACACGTGTTCTTTATGTATGTCCGCTTAATCCGACCTTTATTCCGTTCCGCCTTATCCCTTGGTAAAATGATATTGTACAAGTCATTAAGAGTTAATGTTATGTATGCCAGTCACAAAAATATTATTACTTGTATATATACAGGGTGTCCGGAAACACATGGCAAGCGTCTGGGAGAGCGTTAAAAAGTGGTTTTACGAAAAAAAGTTAAATGTAAACCCCCCTTAATTTAAATCAAAGAATTTGATGGTGTAGTTTAAAATCCGCCTGGATATACAGGGTGTCCCAGACACAACCTAACTTCGTTATTTCAAATGAGAACCCCTATTTTTATTTCAGATTCGTAATCTACGCAAAATTTCAAGTAGATTTGAGTACTCATATGACGATTTTGGACAACTTTTAAAAAATGTCAAAATTTAGCGTTTTTTGCGCTAAAATCCGTTAAAATTGACCTAGGAGACTCGTTTTTTTTTTAATTCCACTTATTTTTTCCCGAAGAATCCAACTGTCTCAAATTTGAGCATCTTCGCATTCAGCATCACGAGATTTCGTCGCTAATGGCCTTTTTTCAAGTTAGAACCCAAATTTTTAGTTCAGAAATGAAAATTAGCACTTGTTGAAAGGAATTTTTCTTTCGGACCACAAATTTTGAAAGAGCTACAGCGTCTTTTGTGTTTATGCATCAAAAATTAAAATTCCGTCAACAAATCGCTAATTTCCATTTTTGAAGTATGGAATTTGGAGTTAAACTTGAAAAAAGGCCATTAGCGACGAAATCTCGTGATGCTGAATGCGAAGATGCTCAAATTTGAGACAGTTGGATTCTTCGGGAAAAAATAAGTGGAATTAAAAAAAAAAAACGAGTCTCCTAGGTCAATTTTAACGGATTTTAGCGCAAAAAACGCTAAATTTTGACATTTTTTAAAAGTTGTCCAAAATGTCATATGAGTACTCAAATCTACTTGAAATTTTGCGTAGATTACGAATCTGAAATAAAAAATAGGGGTTCTCATTTGAAATAACGAAGTTAGGTTGTGTCTGGGACACCCTGTATATCCAGGCGGATTTTAAACTACACCATCAAATTCTTTGATTTAAATTAAGGGGGGTTTACATTTAACTTTTTTTCGTAAAACCACTTTTTAACGCTCTCCCAGACGCTTGCCATGTGTTTCCGGACACCCATTACTACTTGCATTCTAATCAATTATTTTTTGGTAATAATTTAAAGTAAGTACATAATACCTAATTTGAAAATTTACACCTCTGCTTATGTTTAAAAAAATAACAATATAGGTACCTAATAAAATATTTAAAGAATTAATAAAATAAAAGTGATATAATAATTAAAGCTGTTCTGAGAGTTGAAACTACGGACAACTGAAAAGACCACAGAAAAAACGAATTAATTCGAGGGTTTGTACGCGGTGTGAAGCCGTAGGCAGTAGGCACCTTGTTTTATAAATTTATAAAGGGGTTCCCCGGTGCACGAAGTTGGTGGAGGGGAGAACGACCTCGAAGTTCGAACACATCGAGGAAGGGTCATGATCCGAAACGGAGGAAAAACTTAAAACTCTTCACCGAGGCGCATTCTCTAGGACTCAGATGGTACCAGGTCCCTTCCCCACCTCGCCCATCGACTTGTCTGCGGGATTTTTACGGGCCGTTGTTACTCTGTGTATTGGTTCCTCTGTGTTGTTGATCAAATGCAATGAAATGAATCAAAGCAAGCCTTCACTTTTATTTGTAACCTTGAGCAGAGGAACCTTCCTCAGAAGCAACTGATATGAATCATGAAACGATGTGCCAATACTTGACTCGCCAAGCAAGAAATCCTTCAGGCTCCATATAACTTATACAGAAACAACATCAAAAATTTAACTCATTCCTTCAGGATGAAAGGATTCGACACAAGATAAAATTTTCAAGATCAAAAGTTCTTTATTCTTTCTTTGCCTATTTGAAATGCGGATACAAAAACAAATTTTATCCAAAACACGTGGATTACAAAATATAATAAGTTATTTTAATACGACAATTTAAGGGCGTAAATTTTATTGCTTAATTCTTCGCATTTAACGATCTTCCTGATGAAGAAGTCGCCATATCTGTTAGCGACTCGGGTATCAGCGATGTGTATCATGTCTTGGTCGATGTAAAAATCGAGCTGAAAGAAAAAAAAAATGTTAAAAATTTGAATTGACAAGGAGATTTTAGTTATACCTCGGAACCAGACTGGAATGATCCTTCAAGACCTGAAGTACCTTTAGTCCAGACAATGTTTTCATTTTATGTTTAAAGCATAAGAGGGTAGTTCTTAAGTTGACTTTTTCTTTATCAAAAGCGCTTGTGGTCATCGCTGAAGTCAAGCAGTTGTTAGCATTGAGGACGAGCGTTGTGAGTTTTGAAAGCGGAAGAGTCGTGTAAGCTTGAGGAAGCTTCTGATCATCGGGAGGCGTATTTGCTGCTGAACTTCCTGCATGAAAACCTCCGTCTGATGGTTGATCGCTTCAGTAACGTAATCTTGTTCGCACCCAACAACAGCAGTTTTTGCGGGAGGGATGCTCAAAAATTTGGGGCAAGCAAACTGAAAACACTGGCGAAACTCATCTAGTTCGCCCTTCTGCATGTTATACATCTTCTCGTACAGCTTGCTGTCTTTCATATACTGCTGAATCGAATCATCAATGCATTGTGGATGAAGGACCAAGCAAATTGCCAAAAGATGGTACATCTGATCTGTTTGTTTTTTGATCTAAAAGCAAACAATAAAAACCAAGGGTTAAAAGATTTGTTGAAGTGAATACCTGATCGTTTTGATAAGTTTTGGACTGAAACAGCTGCTTAGTACGTTGAATGTAGAGAAGAATCGAAGAAAACGTTCTTATAGCATCGGAGTACCTTCTCATCATCATATAAGCAAATCCGACATAGTATGAAGTGGAAATCTGACACGCAGGGACATGTGCATACTGTGTCTTCTTATGCATTTCATGAATATCAATATTTTCCAAAACTTTAATGGCCAGATAGTAGTCACCGAGAAGCGAATGGAGCCTAAGGAGGCCAACAAGGCTGAAATATCCAAGCATTTTATACAGAGGAAGCTTTCCATATTCGCCAGCAACTGAGTTTGGATCCCCACCCGAGCGTACACCTAAAAATAAATTATAAAAACAAATTTTATCTAAAAATTTAGTACCTCTAGTTGTTTTTTGATGTTACTCTTATCGATTAAAGAGTGAAGGATGTTGAGAACACAAAGTACATTCCAAGTTTTTGTCGGACATTTTGATGCTTGATCATTGTACTCATCAGGGTTGTTTTTAAAAAGCCTAGCTCTGTACAATATGAATGATTGAAACTGATAGATCAGCTCATCGATGATTTCCCAGAGCCATTGATCAGGCAAGGCCAAATTGACAGGTTCACCTTCAGCTAGAGGAAAAACAAATAAATTGACAAGAACAAAATATTGAACATACTCATAACGATATTGACAAATGCACAGTAGTTTGAAAAAGAGCGATTCTGTGCTCAAGGGTGACATTTTGTGCCAAATTAGCATGGAGATGGCGATAATAGAGTTCTTTGTAGAGAACCATCGGGATGCTATCGGACGTCTCTTTAGTCATAATCTGAAGAACTTCTTCTTCACTGGGCCATGGTTTCTTTTCAAAGTAAATTTCCGAATAGCGAGGGAACGTATTCTCGTACATCTGCTGAATCTCAAAGACTCTACCCTCATTGATGCATTTGCAGAAGTAGGAAATGAATGAGATGATCTCTTCATGGACGTGAGTCACGCTTTTCCCACGTTCACCTTCCGAATCGTAATGGACACCACTATCATAGTCATATCCATTATCATCGCCTCCCTAAACATAAAAAACAATGAATAGAAATACAATGATTACAGCATAGCAGATCCAGAATGTAGCTGCACAGAGCTTTAAAGCCTCTGGGAGGGAAAAAAAGCCTGTAGCAAGCAGTTTCCTATACCAGTCTCTCCCTCAACACAAAATGTTCAGTTATGTTGTAGTCCTACTAGGTAGTGACCCTCTCTAGACAGTAGCCAAGCACATATATCAATTATGAATAATTGATTCCCCCCCCCCATTCAGAAAAGTTAATTATCATGAAATTATACTGGCCACAACATCTTTTGGGTCTGAAAGAAGTAATCTTTGTTAGAATATGTTACAGCAGCAACCTTCAGCTAACTAGCAACACGTACGCTAACTGGCTGAAGAAGTTTTCTCTTAAGCTGCAAACTATGGCATAATACAGAACCCCATTCTGTCCAGCAATAAGTGAATGGGATGGTACTATACAGCTTTTTCAACTTTCAGAACAATTTTATAGAGTACTTACATCGTATCCATCATAGTGAGAGTCGTATCCCGAATACATTTTCTTTATTATTTTTTAATTTCAACTCTAATATTAAAATAATTTAAGAAAATTATCAAAAAGACGAGATAATATGGTACGATTATGGAGGTAACCAAGAAAAGCCGAAAACACGTGAAATCAGCGTCAGGTTGACCAATCACCAACTTAAATGATGAAATTCCCTCTTTATGTGGTGAAACTTTAAAAATCTAGTTCATTTTAAAAGATGGCTCCGTGTAGTGTTGTGCATGAACCCGCTCATGAGTTAAAACATCATTTATTATTCGAAAAGTTTATTTATTTACATTCCTTATTACTCGAAAGAGGCCATCAAATCCCAGAGTTGAGAAAAATAATAAAAAATGGGAGCGTAAAAGAAGGAAAAACGGGTATTTTTAGTTCAAAAACTATTATTGTGTTTTTCTCATTGTTTTTATTGTATTATTCCTTGCCATATTTAAGTGGGTTTTATAAATATGCTTTGGGTGTGAAATGTCTTGTGCCGAATACTTATTTTGTTTGGGAGGCGACTCGACCGGTCGCTAATTGTAAAATATGTCGCAATGTTCAGGTAACATATTTGGAAAATGCGACGCGTGAAAGTTTTGCTCCGTATGCGTATTCGTATAGGCCGATAGTTGTCCGAGGGGCTGCCCTTGATTGGCCAGCGACTCGTGTATTCAACTACAATTTCTTCAAACGACTTTTCGCGAAAGTCGAAGGTAGCTACGAAAGTGTTGAGGAGGAGTGCCAATTTCTTCGGTTCAAGACAGAGTTCCATAGTTTGCATGATGTTTTTTCTATGGAAGATGAGAGAGTTAACAACTCTAGCGCTCCATGGTACATAGGATGGTATGACCCTTTTTTTTAATTGGTCGTTTCTTAACCATTTTACAGGAGCAACTGCCACAGAGATATTTTAAAATCTATGCGGAGATATTATCAGAAGCCTCATTTCTTGCCGAAAGATGCTGAACATTCTCATGTCGATTTTATATTTATGGGATACCAGCAAGGAGCCTACATGCACGTAAGTTCTTAAGAGACAACCTGAAGTCCTTTAACTCTTATTTTAGTTAGACTACATAAGCAGACTGATGTGGCAGGCGCAGCTCCAAGGACACAAAACATGGCGTCTTAATCCACCTCCTGAATGCGAGGATGTTTGTAAAATTTAACATTCACTGTCAACCCTGGCGACATTTGTACGTATTATAAAACAATAGTTTTTTTTGTTTCAACTTTCTTTTTTAGTACTTCTTGACACACGACAGTGGTACCACGACACGTCTGTCAAAGACAAAGAATTCTCTTTAACCGTCAGCTCAGAATACGGTTAATCGACATTTTGTTTTTTCAAAAATTAGTTCCTAAAATTAATTAAAAATTGTGATATTCAAGGTCTTGGAGTTACCTCCTTGAGCTATTTGTGATATTAAGATTCTTGAATATTTATTTAATAGTGCCATTTTGTATATAAAAATCATTAATAATTGTTTAGGTTTTTGTATTGTTCTATTTATTTTTATTTGTTGATTTTTTTTTTTTTGACATAACTTATTAAATGTTTGACTTATTTCTTTTGATTTGTGTTAACTTATTTTGGAATAAAATATTTAAATCATTGAGTATTGACATGCTGTTTGATTTTGAATCTATCTTAGTGCAAACCTCTAAACTTAATGCTTTTTAAAGAAAAAAAAAAAAAACCAGGATCATGGAAAAAAATGGATGGATTATGGAGGAAAGGTTTGTGGAAAATCCGTTGTGTCTTCCTTCTATTGAGGGAATCGCAACACCATTCTTTTGAGAATGCATAAATGTTGTAGGTACTCCTGCGAGTTACAATGTTGCCAATTTTATTTCTTTCTCTTTTTTTTTAGTTTATAAAAACTTCAGTTTTCTGCCATATTAGCGATTTTTTTCTCTGTTCATTTTTTCATTAATTAATTTTGGAGTACTGAAGAAAACAATTATTAAAATAATTTATTGAAGTAAATTTAGGGCGTTGGCCATTGACCCCGAGAATCGCTGTACGCAGGCGTGATGTTGCTGACCATAGTTCGTAGGTGATGTGGACGCCATTTTGTGAATTGTGAGTTCTGAACTGTGTTTCTTCGTAGTTGTGAGTGGTGCTTTCTTCTAACTTTTGTTAGTTTTTTTTTCGCGTAAGTTTTAATATTTGACGTTTTGATGAGTGGACGTAAACGTGAAATGAAGCGAAGGAGTTTGAGCCGTGAATCTCCTCCTTTGAGGAGTAAACGTTCAAGGTCGAGTATAGGACGATACGAGGGTAGCTCTGATGAAAGGGTGACCCCTGAAAGAATGCGTCGCCGGAGTCGTGTTAGATCTCCGTCGCCTCGTCGCTATATGTCGCCGCCGCATAGAAGCGACTATAGGCGTGAAGAACGCTCGTATCCTAGCTATAAAGTCCTATGCGTCAGTGCTTTACATCCTAAAGCAAGTGACGATGTTATAAAAGAGACTCTTTATCGCGAATACAAAAAATTCGGCGACCTTACCATTCGTATATCTCATGATTTAGATGAAAGGGTCGCCTACGTCTGTTTCCGAAACGCCGAAGACGCTCGAGATGCCAAACGTAGTAAGCCGAGAATCATCCTCTTTGACAAATCGGCATTAGTAGAGCCGGTGTATGAAAGCCGAAGTGAATATAGACCGAGAAGTCGTCCTCGATCACGAAGCATAAGTCCTGAAGAGAGGCATTATTATCGATCTCCGGAGCCTCGGAATGCTGAGAGATATGACCGAATGTACGCTCCGCCGCCAATTCCGTACCGCGATTATAGACATGATGTGCCACCGATGCATCATGATTTCATACGCGGTCCACCCATGCATATACCGCCACATATGCCTCCAGTACCTCCTCATCATTACGGACCTCCTCGTCATCTTATGCATTCTTTCCGCCCCCCTCCTCCTCATTTAGACAGCAAAGTCGAGAACAAGAAGGACAAATTTCCCAATTATCTTCATCATGTTGCACCTGAAGATGATCCGTTGGCGACTAGAACTTTATTTGCTGGTAACCTCGAGGTCAACATCTCTGATGAGGAATTAAGACGGATATTTGGCCGATATGGTATTGTCGAAGACATCGACATTAAGCGACCCCTTCCCGGAACTGGAAACGCTTATGCTTTCGTTCGCTATCAAAATTTGGACATGGCTCATCGCTCCAAAGTTGAATTATCAGGACAATACATTGGTAAATTTCAATGCAAAATTGGCTACGGAAAGGCGACACCGACTACCCGAATCTGGGTCGGAGGTCTCGGCTCATGGACATCTTTATCGCAACTAGAGCGTGAATTTGATCGATTTGGAGCGATTAAAAATTGATTATATCAAAGGAGACACACAAGCGTATATTCTGTATGATTCAATTGATGCAGCAACTGCTGCAGTAAAAGAGATGAGGGGTTTCCCATTAGGAGGTCCAGAGCATAAATTAAGAGTCGATTTCGCTGATGTGAATCCCGTTCCACCGATGAAACCGAAACCGTTGCCAGGAGAGGAACTCGGCTCTGATTTCAGACGTGATTATTATATGGATCCACATTATGAGACATGGGCTGAAGGAGAATACTACAGGGGATACCGCGGTCGCGGTGGTTGGGAAGCGAACCGTCGTGGTGGTCGTGGCGCATACCGCGGCTATGACGAAGAATGGCGTGGTGATTATGAACGGTATAAACGAAACTCTGCCGAAGGCTCACCACGTAGATCTGTCGACTCCGATGACCTTTCCATCCGCACTCTTTCAGATTTAGCCAAAAAATCAACAACCACCTGGAATGGAGCGTTAATTCTCAAAAACTCTTTATTCCCAGCCAAATGCCATTTGACAGACGGCGACGCCGATATTATTGAAGTCCTTATGAAAGATGAGGAAAACAAGCCGCTTTTAAGAATAACTCAACGTCTACGTTTGGACCAACCGAAACTCGATGACGTCTCAAAACGTATTTCAGGATCTTCTTCACATGCAATTTTCTTGGGACTTACTGGTTCAAA
Organism: Orius insidiosus; assembly: GCA_014119065.1. NCBI lineage: Eukaryota > Metazoa > Arthropoda > Insecta > Hemiptera > Anthocoridae > Orius > Orius insidiosus. Next base: position 7,231 of record JACGAQ010003415.1, on the reverse strand, counting down.
CACGATTAATAACGTCAGCACTGACGCCTCCGTTCAAACTCGACCACTTCGCAACCTCGTCTCATATTTGAAACAAAAAGAAGCCGCTGGTGTAATCTCGCTGGTAAACAAAGACACCGAAGTGACTGGAGTTCTCTACGCTTTCCCTCCGTGCCAATTTTCTGCCGAGCTTCTCAAAAAAAACAGCACATGGTTTATCTCAGGAAGCGTTAAAAGAAGACCATTTAGTTATCGTCGTCGTCCGTGGTGGAACAGCATAAAAATCTTTTCTTTTCTTTTTTTAATTATATAAAGTGAATTTTTTTTCTTTTTTTTTTCAGTGATTCAAACCTTTGTTTTATTTTTTATCAACGATAGATTATTGTGTTAAAGTGAAAGTGATCACTTTTTAATATTTTAATAATATTCATTATATTAGCGTGAATAGTATAAAATATAATTGTGCTAGTGGTGCGGTGATTATGTGAAAATAAAGAGAAAAAATAACATAAATTTGTTGTGTTATTAAGTTATAAAATCCCGTGTGATAGTGAGCCTTTTCTTTCTTTTTTTTCCTCAATTCTCTTTTCTTTCTTCTCTATTTCTTTTGGGTTTTGTGCATGTGAAGTTCCGTGTTGTTGGTGTATAAAAAATAATAATTTAAAAAAAAAAGTAAAAAAGGGGGGAAGTATTCTGGTCTTTTCTTTTCAAGGATGGTGAAGTGAAGGTCTTTTTTTTCTAGCTGTGATGAGTGGTTCAGGATGTGATGGGGGGAGTAAAATTTAAGTTTAACGTGGGGGATGTGTAAGAAGTTAAAATTTTACAAGTTCTGGGGTTGTTAAGTGGGGTTGTGTTGAAAGAAAGAAGTTAAAATTTAACAAGTTACCGAAAGTGAGGTTGTGAAGGGAAAAATTTAAACCCATTTTGGGATTGTTCGGTGGGGTTGTGGGAAGCGATTCAAATAAATAAAAATTTAAATTTTTTAAACTGTTGTCTTTACAATAAAATTCCAATTTCCATCTTTCTCGATTTGTCGACAAACTTTTTCCAAATTATTTGTATTGACAAAAAAGTTTAGATGACCAACCAAACTGTTATAGAATGTAGTGATAAGCTGCTTTTTTTTTAAATTAATAATTTCTAGTTAAATTCTTGGTCTATCCAGAGTAGTAGTCTGGAATAGGTAATTCAAGGAACTTGTTGAAGCATCTAAACATCGCAGAAATTGTACCTTATTTTCTAGTCTGAATTGCTGAAAGCACTACATGATACATCTAAGGGAAATTTTTGGTGGATAACAACCACTGGTAAATTTAAATTTAATTTAAATTTGAAGGGATAAAAACAGGAAGGAAGAAGAGATTACAAAAATTTGCCCCGAGCAGGACTCGAACCCGCATCTCCAGAACTGATCTCCGCCATGCTAACCATTACACCATCGAGGACGAGCAATGGTACGCACTACGGGGAGATGCCTCAAGGCTGTCATTATCTCAACCGCTCTGGCGCTTATTATTCAACCTTAGTTTGAATTACGCGGTTTCTCGAATGGAATACCTCGAGTTGAAGGACTTTCGAGAAAATATATCGATTAATAAAAATCGTGCGGGAGTATTTAAATTATAAGAAACAAAGAATATAAGGTTGAAGAGATTTGAAAAATAAGCGCCAGAGCGGTTGAGATAATGACAGCCTTGAGGTATCTCCCCGTAGTGCGTACCATTGTTCGTCCTCGATGGTGTAATGGTTAGCACGGCGGAGATCATTTCTGGAGATGCGGTTCGAGTCCTGCTCGGGGGCAAATTTTTGTAATCTCTTCTTCCTTCCTGTTTTTATCCCTTCAAATTTAAATTAAATTTGAAAGCACTACAGGTTATTGAAGACAAAATAATTTATTTTAAAAAATATTTACAGGTTTAAGTCACCTCCAAGTAACTTCTACGTCATCAGTTCGATATCTAAAAAAATAGAAAATAAAAAAAATGAGTTTGCATTGGTAGATACCTTTGAGTGCAGAAAGTTTCATCCCATGGCGTTCCTTGACCTTGACTTGTGTATAAAAGGGCTCCTGCGTGAGCGATCATGGCACCATTGTCGATGCAGTATCTTTCGTCGGTGGCATAGACTTTAGCTCCTCGTTCTTCACACATGACTTTCATCATGTCTTGAAGCCTTTCGTTGCATGCTACGCCACCGACAAGAAGAACCTCATTTGATTTGCAATGTGCCATCGCTCTTTCCGTCGTCTCGACCAACATAGCAAATACAGTCTCTTGCAATGAGAAACAAAGGTTCTACAGTGTATTCACCAGATTCTATCAAACTTGGCGCCTTTTCTTCAATATGATAAAATCCCGGAGAAGGAAACATCCATTCCTTTGACGACATAAGGAAGTGGAAGATATTTTTTTCCTTTTTTGGCTGCCTGTTCAATATTGTAGCCTGGGCTTGGATCATTGGAAAGTTGAACAACACGGGCGAATCGGTCCAAACAGTTACCAACAGCAATGTCTATCGTTTCACCGAATATCCGATACCTTTTTCTTCCATAAGCGATGACTTGAGTGTTTCCTCCACTTACGTATAGCACAGTCGGGTTATCACATTTTGTAATAGCACGTCCCATTTCATATCTAAGGTTAGCTAAGGACGAGATTCAAACGACAAAAATGATTATCAAAGGATACGTCCAATACAATGGTTCACTGCTAGAAGCGGTTTTCCCCAGAGCAAAGAAACTGTGCGAGCGACTACAGCGACTGAAACCAAAGGAGCTCCCATTCCTGGTCCTTTGGTGTAACATACGATATCAACATCACTCCCTTTTAAACCAGCTTTCTCAAGAGCCTCTTTCAACAACGGAAGTACATGTGTACGATGATGTATTGCAGTCTCTTTGGGAAGAAAGCCTGCAAAAAGTGAAGAATTTTAAACTTAAAAGAAGGTACTAGATGGAAGTGCATGAGTCAGCAAGGTCTTGTCCATAAAATTGGGCTGTGTCAACACTTTTACTACCCCAAAGATCATTTTTAGGAAGCAAAATACCTTCGCCAGGAGGTGTGATGTAAGTTTTACGACAATTTGACAACACTTCACCATCTCTGACGATTCCGATGCCCAGTTTATTGGCACTACCTTCAAACCCGATTGATATCACCATCGTTAACACAGTAAAACAACAATATTGATAAATGATAAATAGATAACCTACCGTAACGCGGCAGACAGTATTGCCAACTCCCGTCTCATCATGAAAAGCTTTATCAAGAGATGCAGGAATCTGAAGAAAATTGCCTAGAGGAGAGAAATGAACTTAAATGTACAAAAGAAAATCAATTCTTTATTAAAAGAGTTTAAACTTATATACATTAAATTTTAATGTTTGGTAATGAAGTCAAAAACTTCTGAACTTCCAGAAACAGCATCTGTCGATTCATTTTGTACAAGCAGCGACGGGTTTTGGCATCTTCAAGGAGAGACTTCCATGTTGGGTGCTTCTGCAAAAAATGGAAAGCAATTTCAAAACGGAAGTTTAAGTAAAGAATCTTACTCTCAAGGAGCGGAAGTTTCCTACGACAATGAGACATTTTCTGGCACGAGTCAGAGCGACGTTTATCCTCTTATTCTCAAAAAGAAAACCCATACGTTCGGTCCTTACACACGATAAAATTATTATATCTTTTTCTTTCCCTTGAAAGAGTCGATTGTGTCCAACATTAAATTTGGAACTTTTTTCTACAAAAAAATAAAGACATAAATTATAACTTATAAACTGAAAAAATACCTTATCATTTTTTGAATTCCTTTGTGTTGGACATAAGGCGAGATGATTCCAACACTCATATCTTTAAAAAGATCACTCGATTTAATTAAGTTAAGCAAACTAACAACTAGTTTAGCTTCATCTTCATTGAATTCCCTAAAAAACGTATTTTAATGCATTGATTTAAACTGATTTTAAAAATTACTTTTCATCTTGTTGAAAACTGTGCTCAATTAGAGAATAATGTTTGAAGGGTTCTTTTGTTTCCAAATCCGAAGAAGAAGAAATTGAATTTTCGTAGAAAAACTTCGAAGGAAACGATATTATATCAGGATGCATACGATATTGTACGTTTAGTTTATACAGCGGAGCTTCATCTTTTCCTTTCCAAATAGACCAGATTCTATGATAAAGCGATTTATCGAAATCATAGTCTTTAGACACCTAAATTTCAAAATAAATATTTAGAAAAAATTATGATAGGTATAATGAAAAGTGAGGAACTTTTGAACCCATAATAAATTAAAAACGAGCCTTTGATTGAACTAAAGGTGGAAGCTGAAGGGGTCGCCAACCAAAACGAAATTTTCAATGCAGTGTAAAATCGGTAGCAAAACTTCTGGTTCGATCGCCTGAGTTGCCTCGTCAATTATGCAACATGAAAACAACAAATGTTGGTTCCTAAAATCACAAAAAAGTTAACATAAATACTTATACTAAATAACTTACCTTTCATACAAAGCAGAAGAAATTTGGGATGTTAAACATGAAGATAAAGTTGTCACTATCACGTCAGCATTATTAATAATTTTTCTTTCTTCGTCACCCAAAAACTGCTGATCCAAATTTCTTTTAGAGAGGCCTTCTAAGTTTTTGATCTTGATTTGTATTTTTGAGAGATCTTCTTTGAGCTTTTGTTTCATCCCTTCGCTTTTTAGGGTCAAAACATGACATTTTCAACATATTTTCTTTTTCTTGAAGAGAGCTCAGCTAAAAATTGTAAATTAAATTTTATTTTTATTAATTTTTAATTAAATACATAAGTTTGACGATAATCTGAGCCTGATAAACTTCTTTTTGCCAGCACAGCTGGACTAACATTACGGACGTCTTCATGCATCGTTTCTTGATTACCACATCGGACGATTTTATAGTCAGCGGAAAGCTCCTCGAAAACTTTTAATAACCTCAAGACGATTTCATCGATAGCAGCATTTGTTGAGCACAAATTAATATCTTCTGTCGTTTACTGTGTTTTTTGTATTTCTTCATATCATGGAGGATTTGGAGAACCAGACTTGTTATCACTTGAGTCTTTCCAGTACCTGAAGAAGAAATTAAATACGAAAGCTTCTTTCTACGGTTACCTGGGGGCCCGTGGATCAAACTGATGCTCGGTTTATGACTCAATATCGATTCGGAACAACTCAAAACAGCTTTAGTCTGCATTATTCAAAGGAAGCTTAAAAAAAGTTAAAAAATTTAAACTAAATTAAAATTTTACTTACATTTGTGACAAGTTCTTTTTTATTTGAAGAAGGTGGAGATAAGAAATGAGTGGGATCAAGAATCATTTTCATGAGGGGACTTAAAGAGACTTTTGGACAGCTTCATTCATTTTATAAGTAAAAAGGCATTTGCAGAAGGCTGAAAGGAGGAAAAAAATTATTTGCAAAATAAAAATTTAAAAAATTCATACTCGAATGATTAAATGAGCATTATTGTTGAGCTCTTTAAAAGGAGAGCTTTTGAATATAAGCGAAGCTCGGAACCAATAACTGACATCTGAAAAGTTTCAAGGCAATTAGTAAGTAATCCATAATTTGATCATACCTATTTTCTTCTTTCAGCTCGGGCACAAGCATCTTAACATATTCATTCCCCAAGTTAATCGGCCTGAGTTTCCTCAACGATAAAATCGCCGACGACACAGAAACAATTATGCGTGCGTTTCGTCTGGTCCCTCAAAACGACCATCGTCTCCATCACATCCGCGAATCTCATCATAAGATTTTTCTCCTCAACAATTTTATCACATACGACTAAAAATAAAGAAGAGTTTAGATCGCAGGTGTATGTAATATTTACTTGTGCAATGGCATATTTTGAGTTTGCGATCGTCATAAACTACTGTTTCATCGCTACTTTCAATGATGCCATAAAACGGTGCATATGTTCTGAGAAAAAAATATAAAATCTGATAATGCTAAGGATTATACTCACTTAGCGTCGCATTGTTGAGCAAATCGTTCATCGACGGCTTGATGAAAAAATTCACTCATAAGAAGAGACTGCATGCAGTTCTTATAGTGGTCAAAATTGAGAAATACATTTTCAACTTTAACAGGAGGCATCCGTGAAAGAGGGGGGTTGCCATTTAGAATCCTTGCTTCCTAATAAAAATATTTAGTTCTGTTTAAACAGAAAAATAAAATACCTCCAACCATCCAGTATTCCAACAACATATGTCATATACTCTAGAGTTTGATTTCAAAAGTTCATTCCAGATGTACACAATAACTTTTGGATCAATAAATTTTTTAACTGCGGCTGATTTTGGATCTTTGAGTTTTACAGCATTTTTATTTTCTTGAACGTCTAAACTTTTCTTCTTTCTTCTGATCTTTCGGTTTGTGAGCAGTTCTTTTGGGTCTTATGTGATGGACATCTTCAATAGGTATCGCAATCGCTTTTCTAGGAGGATTAACTTTTTTCTCAATTGGTTTTGAAAGAAATTCAGATCTAGATGGCATATTGGGTACTTATACATGTAGTTTTTTTCTTTTGGTCCTTCTTCATCTGTTTTAGTTTTTAATGCGATTTCTTTCAGTTTTTCACGTCTAGATTCAAGCAATTTTTTCTTTTCAGAGTGAGAATTTTTTATTTACAGCAGGAACCTTTTTAACTTTTGATTTGGCGCTAGGAGGAGGAAGAATGGCCTTTTCTTTTGGTGGTGGAATCGGTTTTTTCTGAAGATTCATCAGTCATTATCAGGTTCTTCATTGGGAGGTGAAATCGGTTTTTCTGTTTCGATAAAACGTTCTTCATCAGAATCAATAGTATCAGGCTCTTCTTTTATCTTGACGTTTAAATTGACTTAGCGCAAGGACTGACGAATTTTTCGCTCATTGGCTTTCTTCATCGCTGTCGATCAAAACAATGGCTCCTTCGTCCTGCGAAAAATTTAACTTTTCAGAGCTCTTAGGTGGTAAAGGCCGACAGAAATGGCTGAAATCACGTCTACAAACGAAAATAACATCGTCATCCGAATCAGATTTGTTTTCGTCCGGCGACATCGGAGATTCATCAACTTTCGCTTTTTTAGCACTAACACTATCGCTAACACTAGCATCATCATCATTTTTTCTCTTCCCAAACAACCAAATTCGTTCCTCCTCTGACAACTCCTAAAAAAAAAAATTATAATCAAATAATGGTTGTTTTATATTCTTACAGGAAAGTCATACGACAACGAAGGTTATATACAGC
>JACGAQ010003414.1:0-29292 GCA_014119065.1 Orius insidiosus | reverse complement strand
TGACTAACGAGAGGCCGAGTCCAGCAAGACCCCCTTCGGCTTCTTATCCGAAACAGGAGGAACTTGGTGAAATCTCCGTCGATGATAACGAATCTCCTGTGTCTTCGAAAGTCGAAAGCACATCAGAGCAGCCTCTCGACTTAAGAGTCGGCGTCAAAAGAGAACGTAGCCCATCTCCGCCACATTCTCCATCACCCAAATGAAGACTCCCATGGATTCTCCGGAAGAAGATAAACCCCCTATGGCGTACCCGAGGCCGATTCATCCCGTCTTTCTAGAAGCCCTTTACCGCCCACAATTCGCAGACAGGTTCCCACCTCAATTTCCGACAAGGCCGTTCCCTTTTATGGGATCCGTCAATCGCTATGATATGAGGCTTTCACTGGAAACAAACCTTATCAAGACGCCAGCACACCTCCTACAGGACGAAACAAGGATCGCTATTCTTGTAAATTTTGCGGAAAAGTCTTTCCACGGTCGGCCAACTTGACGAGGCATCTTAGAACCCATACTGGCGAACAGCCCTACAAATGTAAATACTGCGAAAGATCCTTCAGCATATCTTCCAATCTTCAACGTCACGTTAGAAACCCACAACAAAGAGAAACCTTTCAAATGTCCTCTTTGCGACAGATGTTTTGGAGACGAATCTCGACCGTCACTTGAAAAAGCACGAAGGAGAAGATGGTTCCACAGTCACCGTCGCTGATTCTCCAAGCAGCGCCGAAACGAAAGAGAAGAAACCTATTTTGACGAAATACGCTCCTTTATGGGTAAAGTCACATACGGCGGACAATACGCGACGCCTCCTCCCGTCAAAGAAGAGACAGAAAACGAGCTCAGAAGGGATCCCCGAGTCTTTCACCTTATCAAGAATCCCCGATTCCCCTCGTCATTTCCCATACGTGAAAGAACCGCTCAACAACAACACCGAAACCGAACTTCAAGTCACCTCTTAGTCACTTTGTGATACCCAACGATCCCGGCAAATACCAAAGTCCTTTTAAATTATTTTATATTTTTTATTATTTATCATGTAAATATTTTTGACATCTTTAAAAAATTTAAAAAAAAAAAATAAAAAAAAATCATCATCTTATAAAAAAATTTAACAATCTTTTTTCTCGCATTATATCAAAATTTATATTATATGTCTAGTGGTACTTTATAAACTATTGCATGAAAAATTTAAACCCTTTAAATTTAAAAATATATTGTAATTATTAAATCGTTCGTTATGATATGTACATTAATTGTTAATAAATTTACAATGAAATCAATAAAATAAATATTTGATTACCCTTTAAAATGTTTTATTTCGCCTTTTAAATCGTTGAAAATCCGAGGAGCAGGGGTGTTAACGGTGAATCATTAAAAGTCATCATGCAATCGTTGTCGCATCGTGGAAAAAAGGCGATAAAGATCGCGTATAATAACAGCCTTGAAAGTTATCCCATGCTATGGAACCGATTGACTTCAAACATCTGCCGCCTCATGTTTACATTCTATGAAAAATTAAAACCACGTATAGACTTTTTTTTTGGTAAAAGCCTAATTTTTTTTATGCTTAATCAATGCCCTCGTGATTTTTATGGGTTGTGGACATCTGAGGGTGTTGAAATTATCAATTTTTCCAGGGTAGGTGTTTCTTTTTTGCCTGGGCGAAGAAAGACCTTACTTAGGTTTTTAATGTCTTAAGAAGGCTTAGTTTACCCTACCGTATTTAAAATGGGAAAATTAAGTTTTCTATAGAAGGTACCTTTTTATACCTGGAAATGGAACTTTGAAGTAATTTAGTCAATTTGAAGTCAAAAAATACCGAATTTGAATTATTTGTGCCATGGATGCTATAAAGGGATTTGGTCGATCACATAAATGTTAATAGGCCGTCCGGCCGTTGATGGACAGAAATAATTTCCAAAAAAAAATCTTCGGGTTGCTTGGCTGAGAGGGCGAGTAAAGATGTTTTCTTCCTAGGGTTCTCAAAAGGTAAAAAAAAAAAAATCTAGAAAAATGGAGTTTTATCGGTTAAAAAGCCGTGGAAAACTAACAAAAATCCATTAAAATCAGATTTTTTTTTTTTTTGCAGAAAAGTGAGAAAAACGGGTTAGATGGGTTTTTCGGAAAAAAACCAAAGGTATCTTCGGAGAATCTGGTAAAATGGGGTTTCCTCATATAAAAAGCCGTGGAAAACTAAGAAAATTCGTTGAAAAAAATTTTCCGGCCAAAAAAGCGAGGAAAATGACCCAAAACGTTTTCAAAAATCGTTAAATGGGGTTCTTTTGGCCAAATAAAAGAGAAAACGTTAGAAATCCTATGATTTGAAGATTTTCTCGGTAAAAAAAAAAAACCTTTGAAAACTGAAAAACCCCGATAAATCAGAGTTTTTCTCCATAATAGTGAGCCGAATGCCCCAAAATGGGGTTTCTCGGTAAAAAAGCAAGAAAATTGCCACAAATCTTGCTTATGGGGGAGAGATTCTTAACCATAGAAAAGCCCTACTGCTTGCAGGGTGTGCGTGAATTGTGGTATTCCTTCAAAATTACAATAAAAATTTACATCTGAGATAGTCTGTTTCGGCGATCACTCTGCCCTCTCTGAGAGGATGACCGAACTTATAGTTTCATTTGTTCTTTGCTACGAGGCGCTACTAGGTTTGTCTAAAGATTAAACTTTCACTTTAATATTTTCTTATTTGGACACTATACGAATATTTTCAAGTTTACATATTGGATATTTACATGAGGGAATTCCAGTTTGAAAAAAAAAAAAGAGTAGAATGTTTAACCGTGATTCTTGGGTTTCCACTTACCAGATGTGCCCTTCGCGGTAAAGATGAATCTAAAAGATAGCTGTAATGGCCACCTAAAGGGTAAGACAGACGGACGGACAGATGAATATCATGGCGATAAGGATTGCGCCCGTGTGTCTCACGGAGAGGCTAACTATCTGACAAATCCGACAGCCTTACCCTTCGGACCGCACGATTAACGGAGCAAAAACCTTCACTCAGAAATCTCAAAATAAGAAAATCAAAAGGGCAATTAAAGGGGGTGAAAAAAGCAATTAATAAAAAAAGTAGTAAACCTTTCAAAAGTGTCGTAACTCGTTTTCCTATTTTATATTAAAAACTCATAAATTTTAACCATTTAAAGAACCGGATCTTTTCATACAATGGGACCTTTTAGGCGCCCACTTATCTTATTTTGGAAAATATTTTGGTTTATGTTAACTTGGTTATTGAAAGAAAAAAAAAAAGTCGCCAAGGATCGAAATTGGAGGTCAATCGAAAATGCCGAAAGGATGACATGATCCTTTGTGATAAAGTTTCTCGTTTATTGTATCAGTTGAAGGGGATTAGGATGGGTCGAGGTCGTAATTTTGTAAAGTTTAGTTGACTAGATTGTTTGTTGGCCCTGCTTCTATTTGGGAACGTTTAAAAATTCGCTCTTCGCGGTTTACATGTTCATAACCTGGGCCGTAAAGTGAAGGATCAACCCTGAAAAAGGTGCTGTTTGAGGGGCCGTAATTTTTTGGATTAGGAAGATCGCGAAGGATTTGCATGTAGGACGAATTCGGCCGGTTTGCCATTTTTAAATCCCACGGAATTCTTTTTTTCTTCTCTCTTTACTGTAAATACTTCAGCCCTCTTTGACATCTGTCCATGTATGGCCAATTAAAAGGGCTTACAATGCATCGGTGCGTATCCTACGTAACCCTCCTTTCATTCAATAACAATGCCTTAATTGTCAAGTAAAAATGGGTAGTGAGGCCGTGCAGTAAACCCATCGTCTTTATCGCTTCAGATACACATCTCGACGTCCTTCTCAAGAGGTTTCAATTAAAGCGGGGCTCGACGCCTGCAGACAGACGGACAGAGGTTTACTACCTATTCACTGCAATGAGTCACACTTCCTTTAATAGGAGGGATAGAGGCTCTCTTTGCTTGACAAGATAGGGCCTGACTCCGAAGGTGATGGATTGAACCTTTTTCATCATTTAACTCTGCGACCAAGTCTCACTTCAAACATACATCTTCCCAGATAAGTCAATTCTTTGAAGAAAAACTATCATTTTCTTTAATGTTTACTGTTGGATATTTTGAAAGTTGATTGGAAAACAAAGGGGTGTCAACATCTTCATGTATCAAACAGAAGAAGTATCACAAGCTACTGCGTTTGTTCTGCTAATCCATCAATGGCACCAGGTTCCTCCTGGACTTGAAGACCAAAACCACCCAGTCATCCTTGCAGTTTCAGTGGATTTTTGGACGTTTTTCTAGTCATTACTCCCTTTCTTAATAGTTTTTCAGAAGTTTCCTCGGTTTTTCTGCCCAAAACCTATTTTGCTGTTGATTTTCGGGTGCTTTTGTCAGTTCTTCAGTGGATTGTTTGGTATGTGACTCGGCCCGAGGACTTAATAGAATAAAATCCCTTTTTACAATATTTGGGCATTTTGTGTCCCTGATACCACTTTTTTAGGAGCCATTTTTATTTAGAGAAAAAAAAAGTTTTGTCAAAATGTTTATTGTTGCATGTTTTGACCGTTCATTGGCATAGGAGGACAAGGACTATAAACAGGCTGAGCCATACTTTGGTTCATATCAACAGGAGGCTGCATTTGTGGAAACTGCTGCATCTGCATCATATTCGGCTGCATGACGGGCTGGTTCGGCGTTTGCATCATGTTCGGATTCTGCATCATATTCGACATCGCATTTTGATTCATCATCGGTGGCATTTGTTGCATTTGTGCCATTTGCGGTACCATTTGCTGTACCATCGGCGGATTCGATTGCATTTGCTGTTGCATTTGTGGTTGCATGCGGTAATCGGGTTTTACCACGGCGGGGACATCTTTACATTTTAAGCAGTCATCTTGAATTCCGTTTCGTTTGTTACATGAGCAGTCGCAGAGAAGTCGACCACCTACGATGTACCGGCTATCGTAGACTTGGTTGGTGGTTGGCTTAACGTCCTGATTCTGCGGAGGACATTTCAGTGCCTGCTGAGGTTGCGGTACGACAGGCTGTACAGGTTGTTCGTATTGCTGATTGGGAAAAGGCATGCAGAAATTCTGAGGCATCATCTGAGGCCAGTTTTCCATCCCAGGCGGCTTCATCCCAGGTTGGGAATTCTGAGGCATCTGTGGCATGTTCCCTTGGAAATTCTGTTGCTGGGGAAGCGGACATACACGATATTGTGCGTTCAGCTGGTTCGTCATCGACTCCTGGCTCTGTGGGAAATATGCTGGGGCAGCATTCGGAGGGCAGCAAGCGTTGGCCATTTTATTTATGTTCTTACCTCGTTTTCCTTTTGTTCAATTTCAAATGTTGTTAAGATGTTTTGAAATTTCGAATTTTTTTTTTAAGTTTTGATTTCTGTTGAATGTATCGACTGAAGATTTTAAAATGAATTGGTCATGTGATTTTAAGAATCAATAAAAAAACATAAGGCGAATCGTACGATTATCAGCTTTATCGATGACCTTCCGTCTCCATACACCAAATTCGACACCTACTATAAAATTCTCTAAATGACAATGACGGTCGTTAAAAACTTATAAGTGTGATGAGCATTATCAGGCCGTGACAAAGTATATCGGTGAAGGTCCCGACGTTTTGGACAAGATAAAGATCAAACGGTCAAACGTTTTTTTAAAAGCGACAATCACGATCCTTGGGTCTTCTCTTAGCAAGAATGTAAAAGGTCCTTAACTATTTTTCATCTGAGAATTCCCGACCATTTGAGTCGTCCTTCCAGTCATTTGTCCCCCCGTGAGATTTTGAAGGTTCAAAATCGTCTTAATTTATAGACGTGATATTTTCGCGAATTTCCAGTTCTCATCTGAGATCTAATCTTAAAAGAAAACAGTTTTAAAAAAAGTTTTTATCTAAAACGGTTTTCAATCTTTCGAGTTATTTATCGAGCCAAGCAGAGGCCGTCATTAGCGGGTGAGCCGTATATGCAAATGCGCGTTTCTTTAAGAAAAAAAATCCAAAGGCGGAGCATCCATCAAACTAATTCCCACATCGGGAGCGGCTCTCTTAATGGCTGTTTTTAATTAATTTGACAGGCGAAAGATGAAAGTTTGGCAGGACCCTCTGGTTTTTCATCAGATCTTAAGAGGCGTTCTCAAAGATTCCACGCGACTTATTTCGACACTTTGGATCCCAAAAAGCTTCTGTTCGTGATATAACCCTCGTTTCACATTTTTAAAACATCAAATTTTCGAAAAAGTATCCAGATTCGAAAAGTGAAAATTTCCAATTAACGATGAAAAATATAAAATTTAATAAGCAGCTTTCACCACCTCACACATGTCTGCTGCAGGAAAAAAATGCGGTAAAATCCAGGGTTTCTGCCTGAAATGCTCAAGACTGAAGGAGTAAAAAAGCAACCGCGTAGCACGTTTATTATTTAAATATCGGACTGATGGAATATGGAAATCCATTCTTTGGAGAGTTTATAATGAAGAGAAGCGATGGCTATTGGGGAAACTACGGTAAAACGTCTACATAAATAGTGTTTTCTTCTTTTTTGAGGTTTATTCACCAAGTTAATGACATGGCAATCAGTTCTGAGTTATGACATTAAACTCTCCTTCTTCCCCGAGTCCGTTAACGCTTCTGGTCATTGATCCATGGCCGTTTGTGCACTAAAAAATCCTTGGTAAGCCTCGAAATCGCTAATAATAACCTAAAGAAAAGGTAATAAAATAACGCGAAATTTAGGACGGGAGGATTAGCGGAATATAAATTGGTCACAAAACGTTGGGCATAAACTTTAGGATTATCCCGTCGTATTGTTTGTGCGCTACAATCAAACTTTCTACATTTTCTTCGGTTTTGCATCTGAAGAAATGAAGCCATTTTTGAATGCTGATGTCTTAAAATGAATGCTTCATGCCAAAAAACGTGATTCGAACGTACCACCCCCGCGAGACACAGATCATGACGTCATTAGTCTACCGGATTGAGATGTCACCATTGTTCACTCAACGTCACCAATTAGGATCAAGAGACGTAAATCATGTTATATCAACAGCCTCTAAATTAACGGAGACGTCCTCTCCAGGGGGAGAGAGGTCGTTCCCGCTTTTTGCTTTTAATGAATCCGGGCGGAAGCTGTTTAAAATTTACTTACCCATTCGGCTTTCTTGTCAAAACCGAAATGTGGGTCGCTTAAAAACTTTTTTTCCTCGACTTTCCATTTTTTTGATGGACTCTTCGTTTTAATCGCCTTATAAATCAGGATGCAAATTAACTTTGTCGCAAGTCGCATCGACGCCGGTGGTCCGTCATACATAGTCAATCTTTCAATAACCATAACTCAAATATAAGTACCTATAGAAATCATAAATTTGCCTTAAAAAACCACTTTCAAAATTTCGCAGTAGCCTTCGATAAACCATCTTCCTCAAAGGCCTTGGCTGCTTGGCTGAACATTTTCGACCCCACTTGGTCCAAATTGAGCCATAATTTTTTTCTTCTGGAAGACAATACGGGCGAGCATTAGGCTCAAAAACGATCTGTTTACGTGTCAGGTAGGTGGTGAAGAAATCTAACCCGCATGTTCCGCTAATACGGGAGGAGATGAAAGGGCGTCGGCTCCACAGCAATCATAACACATTTTATCAAATTAATTATGTCCGCCGGAAGGCATATCGAATCCGAACGTCACACTATCCTGTCAAAAACCTATCGTTAAGAAATTTACATTCTGTAATTGAATATTTTTTAACTTTTTCATGTTATTCATCCACGATGACCTCAAAAAGTAAATTTTTCTACATTTATTACGTAGTTAATCTTTCTAATCCTCAGTCAAGACTATTCAATGCCTAGACGGCTTTTTTATGTTTTGGAAAATTAATGGAGGTAATAATGTGGTTACAAATGTTGAAATGCCTTCTTGATATTGAGCTTTGATTCATTAACGGGTTGAGACGGGATGGGTGAGGTTGGTCGAGTGTCGGGGGAGAAAAGGCTGTCGTAATTATTGGTTAGGTCGGGGCCAATTAATATATCAGGGCGGAGTGATTTATCTCCGGCACACTGCTACCGAAACTTTAATATGTACTCGGTTAAATCATCCTGCCGATTACGGAATCGCTATTCCCGCCGTTATCGAGAATCCACCATCTGCCTAAAAAAAATCGACCCATACAGGGCAAAAATAAGCTCAAAATGGTAATTTTTTAGTACATTTATTATCCTTTGATGCACTAAAAACAATAAAGAGAGGAAGGGTAGATACCGCTTGCTTTTTGGCTCAAAAAGTCTCTTGAGGTCTATCTCAAAAAATTATGAAACCCATAAAACTGTCTATTTGGTTCCTTTTTCGCAAATTAGTTCATTTTTAGGAATCACGTCATATCAATGGCTACTAGGGGGCAAGCCCCCCTGAGGCCTTCGGCCTCCAACCCCCCTCCGGCTACATCCGGATTTTTGAACCGTATAGAAGACGTGCTCTGTTGCGCAGGGAAACCGCAATAAGTTTGAAAGTCGTATGTTTTTTTGCAAATAGTAGAAAATTTGCTCTTAGCCCAGGAAGTCCCCAATAAATTTGATCTTCTGTACGCGGGGTAGTTGTGCGACTTCATTTGGATTTTGGTCCGCATAGAGACGTGCTCTGTTGCGCAGGGATACCGCAATAAGTTCGAAAGTCGTATATTTTTTGCATGTAGTAAAAATTTGCTCAAAGCTGAGGAAGACCCCAATAAATTAGCTCTTCTGTACGCGGTGTAGTCTTGTCCGACTACATTTGGATTTTGGTCCGCATAGAAGACGTGCTCTGTTGCGCAGGGAAACCGCAATAAGTTTGAAAGTCGTATATTTTTTGAAAGCAATATAAAGTTTGCTCTAATCGGAGGAAGCCCCCAATAATTTGCTCTTCTGTACGCGGGTGTAGTTGTGCGACTACATTTGGATTTTTTCTGTAATAAGACGTGCTCTGTTGCGCAGGGATACCGCAATAAGTTGAAAGTTGGATATTTTTGGCACGTAATAGAAAATTTACTGAAAGTTAAGGAGTCCCCAATAAAGTTGCTCTTTTGTACGCGGGTCTAGTTATGCGACTACATCTGGATTTTGGTCCGCAATAGAAGACGTGCTCTGTTGCGCAGGATACCGCAATAAGTTTGAAAACTTGATATCTTTTTGCAATATAAAGTTTGCTCTAAGCTGATGAAGTCCCAAATAAATTTGCTCTGTACGCGGGTGTAGTTGTGCGACTAATGGATTTTTTCTGTAATAGAAGACGTGCTCTGTTGCGCAGGGATACCGCAATAAGTTTGAAAGTTGTATATTTTTTGAAAGCAATTTAAAGTTTGCTGTAAGGTGTGAAGTCCCAATAAATTTGCTCTTCTGCACGCTTTGTAGTTGTGCGACTACATTTGGATTTTTTCTGTAATAGAAGACGTGCTCTGTTGCGCAGGGATACCGCAATAAGTATAAAAGTTTGATATTTTTGGTACGCAATAGAAAATTTGCTCTAGGCTGAGAAAGTCCGCAACAAATTTGCTCTTTGTATTCGGGTGTACATAAATCTTGTTCTACTACATCCGGATTTTGGTTCGCATATAAAACGTGCTCTGTTGCGCAGGGGAACGTAGTCGGTTAGCAAGTTATATATTTTTGGCATGTAGTAGAAAATTTGCTCTGCGTGAAGGGAGCTCCACATTTATATTTGCTCTGCACGCGAATCTTGTAGGGGGGGGGGGTAGCTTCCTTTCGGCATAACTGTCTGTCTTCTGTTGCCGATGAAAATCGCCCCAAGTTAGCATGCTAGACATTTTTTTGAACTCGAGAACTGATTTGCTCTGCGTTGAGGGAGTTCCACATTTGTAATTGCTCTGCACGCGGATCTTGTTGTAGGGGGGGGGGATGTAGATTCCTTTCGGTATTAAAGTCCGTCTTCTGTTGCCTATGAAAAACCCCCCAAGTTAGCATGCTTGACATTTTTGGAACTCGAGTACTGATTTGTTATGAGTTGAGGGAGTTCCACATTTATATTTGCTCTGCACGCGGATCTTGTTGGGGGGGGGGGGGTTTAGGCCCCTTTCAGTTTAAGGTTTCGTCTTTGTTGCCTCGAAAAACGCCCTATGTTAGCAGGCTAGACGTTCCCCCTTTTTCTCCGTTAATTTTAATTTTACATCGATTTTGGAATTTTTTTTAGGCAGAAACGGACTTCATATTCGTGTTCCTCGACCCAAAAAACGTTAAATACTAAGATTTAGTCGAAATCAAAAAAAAAAAAAAAAAAAAAAAAAAAAAAAAAAATTTCCGCCTTCTATAACCGGGTCCAAAATGGCGAAAATCGCGAGTCGGATTTTGACTTACAAACTTAAAAAATTAATATCTCAGCTTGTGTTAAAGCCACAGAGCCGCTCTCAAGCTTATTTGAAAGCTTAAGGTCCCCTCTTTTTATATTTTTTGGTCCCGTTCTTCTAAGTCTATTCCTTCTACCCTAAAATCTCATAGAAAGACAGATTTTTCTTAACTTACATTTGAATTTTTTTAGCCCAGTTAGAATTTTATCAGAGATCCACCGATTTTTTCTAGCCTTTGTATCGCTGTCCTCTACTCCAAAATAAATTTTCATCCAAATCGGTTCACCCGTTCAGGAGTAAAAAAATGAAAACTGAAAAATAATCAAAATCCCCAGGGGGTACCCTTACCAAACCCCATTCCACAGCGTGCCGCATCGATTTAATTTAAAAAATTCGGGGAAAATAGCTAGAGATTTTAGAACCCCCATGATATCTATATCAAAATACGCGGAATTTCACCTACTTTCACGTAGTATAAGGTTTGAAAGGTTGATATTTTTTTAGAAATTTTTTAGTGGTGAAAAACCATAATTTTCCGTTCTAGATCCAATCAGGAATTTTTTTAGGCAGAAACGGACTGCATATTCGTGTTCCTCGACCCAAAAAACGTTAGAGACCAAGTTTTTGTCGAAATCAAAAAATATTTTTTCCCCGCCTTATATAACGGGCCCAAAATGGCGGAAATCGGGAGTCGGAATTTGACTTATAAACTTAAAAAATTCATATCTCAGCTTGTGTTGAAGCCATAGAGCCGCTCCCAGGCTCATTCGAAAGCTTAAAGTCCCTCTTTTTTTATTTCTTCGTTCGGTTAATTTTCGACAACTCCTTCTACCTTAAAACCCCGTTTCAACTTAAATTTTTTTCAATCTACTTTTGAATTTTTTAACCTACTTGGAATTTTTTTAGACCTCCACCGATTTTTTCTAGCGTTTATTTCAACAGCCTGCACCCCCCAAAAAAGTTTCATCGAAATCGGTCCACCCGTTCTCGAGTAATAAAATAAAAACTAAAATTTTATCAAATTCATAAGGTACCCCCTTATCAAATTCAGGGAGCGCGGCAGCGTTCCGCACCTCATTTTGACACAAATTTTTAAAAAAATCGGGAAAAATGGTTAGCGAACTCCGAACCCCAATATTATATATCAAAAAACGCGGAATTTTGTCTACTTTCACGTGGTGTAGTTTGTTTTAAAATAAAATCATCTGCTATTTTTAAAATGGCAAAACTCAAGAAAACGTGAAAAACGGCGTTTTTTTCGGCAACTTTCGAATTAAATATCTCCGGTCCTAATCAAGGTACAGAGCTGCGCCGAAACACTCCAGCTGGCTTTTCGGCTAAAGTTTCGAACCTTTTTTGTCCGGTGTCTCTATCTGTTATAGTTTTTTTTCGGCGAATTAAAAACCGCGGATTTTATAGCATTTCCGGGTTTTTCGAAAAAAAATTTCAAAAATACTAAAAAAATACTTCCGGATTTTTTAAAAATACGCGACAAAAATTAGGTTAAACAGGACACAAAAGCAGTTAATAGTATTTTTTTCAAAAAATCTAGATTTTTTCTTGAGGTTTTTAAAAATGGCCGAAGTTCAAAAACCGGGAAAAACGTCAAAAACAGGCCTTTTTTAGCGTTAAACTCGCGAAATAAATTATAAATAAATTTTAAAAATACGCACTTATTTTTCCCGTGAATATAAGCGAAAAGACGGGTAACGGAAGAAGTCCGGTATTTTTAGGGCGATTACAGCGGCCTCAGGACTTTTTGGCGTTTTTTTTTTTCGATTTTTTCTCCTCTATCCCTGTGTTAGCTCTATATATATACTGACTAGGGGGGCAAGCCCCCCTGAGGCCTTCGGTCTCCAACCCCCCTCCGGCTACATACGGATTTTTTAACGTAATTGTGACGTGCTCTGTTGCGCAGGGAAACCGCAATAAGTTTGAAAGTCGTATATTTTTGAAAGCAATATAAATTTGCTCTAAGCGGAGGAAGTCCCCATAGAATGTGCTCTTTTGTACGCGGGTGTAGTTGTGCGACTACATTTGGATTTTGGTCCGCATAGAAGACGTGCTCTGTTGCGCAGGGATACCGCAATAAGTTCGAAAGTCGTATTTTTTGCATGTAGAAAATTTGCTCAAGCTGAGGAAGACCCCAATAAATTGCTCTTCTGTACGCGGGTGTAGTTCTTGTCCGACTACATTTGGATTTTAGTCCGCATAGAAGACGTGCTCTGTTGCGCAGGAAACCGCAATAAGTTTGAAAGTCGTATGTTTTTTGCAAATAGTAGAAAATTTGCTCTGCATTGAGGGAGTGCCACATTTATAATTGCTCTGCATGTGGATCTTTTTTTTGGGGGGGGGGGGGTAACTTCCTTTCGGTATTAAGTCCGTGTTCTGTTGCTTTGAAAAACGCCCCAAGTTAGCATGCTAGACATTCATTTGAATTCCAGTACTGAATTGCTCTTTGCTGAGGGAGTTCCAAAATTATATTTGCTCCTCACGTGGATCTTGCTGTAGGGGGGGATGTATGTTTCTTTCGGTATAACATCTGTCTTCTGTTGCTGAGAAAAACGGATGCTAGACATTTTTTGGAACTCGAGTACAGATTTCTTGAGGGAGTTCCACAATTATATTGGCTCTGCACGCAGATCTTGTTGGGGGGGGGGGGATGTAGCCCCTTTCAGTTTAAGGTTTCTTCTTTTGTTGCCTTAAGAAACGCCCTATGTTAGCAGGCTAGACGTTCCCCCTTTTCCTCCGTTAATTTTAATTTTACATCGATTTTGGAATTTTTTTAGGCAAAACAGACTTCATATTCGTGTTCCTCGACCCAAAAAACGTTAGAGACCAAGTTTTGGTCGAAATCAAAAAATATTTTTTCCCCGCCCTAAATAAGGGCCCAAAATGGCGAAAATCGCGAGTCGGATTTTGATTTATAAACTTCAAAAATTAATATCTCAGCTTGTGTTAAAGCCACAGAGACGCTCCCAGGCTTATTTGAAAGCTTAAGATCCCTTCTTTTTATATTTTTTGGTCCGGTTCTTCTAAGTCTATTCCTTCTACCTTAAAACCCCGTTGAAACAAAAAACTTTTTTAATCTACTTTTGAATTTTTTTAACCCACTTGGAATTTTTTTAGACCTCCACCTATTTTTTCTAGCGTTTATTTTAACAGCCTGCACCCCCCAAAAAAGTTTCATTGAAATCGGTCCACCCGTTCTGGAGTTATAAATTAAAAACTGAAAATTAATCAAAATCCCCAGGGGGTACCCTTACCAAACCCCATTCCATAGAGTTCCGCATCGATTTAATTTAAAAAATTCGAGAAAAATAGCTAGAGATTTTAGAACCCCCATGATATGTATATCAAAATACGCGGAATTTTACCTACTTTCACGTGGTATAAGTTTTGAAAGGTTGATATTTTTTAGAAATTTTTTAGTGGTGAAAAACCTTATTTTTCCGTTCTAGATCCAATCAGGAATTTTTAGGCAGAAACGGACTTCATATTCGTGTTCCTCGACCCAAAAAACGTTAGAGACCAAGTTTTTGTCGAAATCAAAAAATATTTTTTTCCGCCTTCAATAACCGGGCCAGAAATGGCGAAAATCGGGAGTGGGAATTTGACTTACAAACTTCAAAAATTCATATCTCAGCTTGTGTTAAAGCTACAGAGCCGCTCCTAAGCTTATTCGAAAGCTGAAAGTCCCCTCTTTTTATATTTTTTTGTCCGGTTCTTCTACTTGCATTCCTTCTACCCTAAAATCTCATAGAAAGACAGATTTTTCTTAACTTACATTGGAATTTTTTTAGCCCAGTTAGAATTTTATCAGAGATCCACCGATTTTTTCTAGCCTTTGTATCGCTGTCCTCTACTCCAAAATAAATTTTCATCCAAATCGGTTCACCCGTTCAGGAGTTAAAAAATGAAAACTGAAAAATAATCAAAATCCCCAGGGGGTACCCTTACCAACACCATTCCACAGCGTTCGGCATCGATTTAATTTAAAAAATTCGGGAAAAATAGCTAGAGATTTTAGAACCCCCATGATATCTATATCAAAATACGCGGAATTTCACCTACTTTCACGTGGTATAAGTTTTGAAAGGTTGATATTTTTTTAGAAATTTTTTAGTGGTGAAAAACCTTATTTTTCCGTTCTAGATCCAATCAGGAATTTTTTAGGCAGAAACTGACTTCATATTCGTGTTCCTCGACCCAAAAAACGTTAGGGACCAAGTTTTGTCGAAATCAAAAAATATTTTTTTCCGCCCTTAATAAAGGGCCCAAAATGGCGAAAATCGAGAGTCGGATTTGACTTAAAAACTTCAAAAATTCATATCTAAGCTTGTGTTCAAGCCACAGAGCTGCTCCCAAGCTTATTCGAAAGCTTAAGGTCCCTTCTTTTTTATTTTTTGGTCCGGTTCTTTCAAGTCAATTCCTTCTACCCTAAAACCCCGTTTAAACAAAAAAAAATTTCAATCTACTTTCGAATTTTTTAAACCGACTTGGAATTTTTTTAGACCTCCACCGATTTTTTCTAGCGTTGATTTCAACAGCCTGCACCCCCAAAAAAGTTTCATCGAAATCGGTCCACCCGTTCCCGAGTAATAAAATAAAAACCAAAATTTTATCAAAATCATAAGGGTACCCCCTTATCAAATCCCGGGAGCGCGGCAGCGTTCCGCACCTGATTTTGACACGGATTTTAAAAAAATTCGGGAAAAATGGTTAAAGAACTCCGAACCCCAATATATTATATATCAAAATACGCGGAATTTTGTCTACTTTCACGTAGTGTGGTTTGTTTTAAAATATAAAATCATCTGCTATTTTAAAAATGCCGCAAACTCAAGAAAACCGTGAAAAACGGCGTTTTTTCCGGCAACTTTCGAATTAAATATCTCCGGTCCTAATCAAGCTACAGAGCTGCGCCGAAGCACTCCAGCTGGCTTTTCGGCTAAAGTTTCGAACCTTTTTTGTCCGGTGTCTCTATCTCTTATAGTTTTTTTTAGGCGAATTAAAAACCGCGGATTTTATAGCATTTCTGTACATTTCGAAAAAAAATTTCAAAAATAAAAAAAAAATACTTCCGGATTTTTTAAAAATACGCGACAAAAATTAGGTTAAACTGCACACTTAAAAGCACTTAGTAGTATTTTTTTCAAAAAATCTAGATTTTTCTTGAGGTTTTTAAAAATGGGCGAAGTTGAAAAACCGTGAAAAACGTCAAAAACAGGCCTTTTTTAGCGTTAAACTCGCGAAATAAATTATTAAAAGCGATTTTAAAAATACGCCCTTATTTTTCCCGTGAAATATGAGCGAAAACACGCCTGACAAAAGAAGTCCGGTATTTTTAGGACGATCAGAGCGCGGCCTGGAGGTTTTTGAAAAAAAAATTCGATTTTTTCTCCTCTATGCCTGGTTAGCGCTATATATATGGACAAATGGCGACATAAATTTAACAGAGGGAAAGATTTAGAACATCGGAACCATAAACAAGAGTTTTCCTTGAGGGCAAAGCGATTCAGGTTAGAAAATTAAGTGATAAACAACAATTTTTCTGAACCGTATTTTTTTTTCTACCTTCTTCCAAACCCGAAACAACCACTAATCGATATTCGGCCTCAAGTAATCCTTGCGTCACAAAAATTTTTTATTTACGATCATTGGTTAACTATGAATAATAATTTAGAGGAGCCCCCACCCGACCGCCTATAATTATAAGAAAAACGATACCAGTAAAAAATGAATGTCTAAATTGAATTTTATCCACAAAACGGCTAAAATGATATGCACCTGAAACTTTATTGCATCCGAGTATACCCCATAATCATAAATCAAAAATCCCCCTTTTTTATTATTAATTTAAACAAATTTAATGGTTAATTGGTTAATTTATTTGAATCGAGAAGGAATCGAAAGAATTTATGAGGCTGGAGGGGCTAATTGTTCGATATAACGATTTTTAAATGCCCCTAAAAGTGGTTCAGGGTCAATTAAAATTTTTACATTTTTATCTCTCTTGAATTACACGAAATTACTTTTTTGAAAATCGGCGGTTTAAAAAATCGGTAAAGCTATGTCCATCTACAGTGTAATGACTAGTGTTTTTTGCAAAAAAAAAAAAAAAAAAAATTATGAAAATGGGTTTTACGGCCAAAAGAGAAAGAAAATGTCACAATTTTTTGGTAATTTGGCCAAAAATAGGGGGGGGGGGAGGTGGAAACGATGCCTAATTAGAGCTGAAAAACCCCGGAAAATCTTGAGAAAGGAAATTTTCTGTGAATATCTGAAAAACCCAAATTTTATAACGGTTTTTCCCGGTCTTCTGGTCATTTACCTGCTTAAGATGACAGGTAACCCTTTTAATCCACTCATTGAGAAGCCTTTTGACAAAAAAAAAAGTTAAATTACCAGAAGTTTACTTTCTAATCCCAACGGTTTTCCGGAGCCTATACATTTTTGGGTACCTGATTTTTCATTTCTTCTTTTCCGTCGTTTTCAATTTATAAAAAACATACAACAAAAAACCAATCAATGACACATTATTTATTTTTGGGTACCGTTTTTTCCACAAATTTTCCCCATTTATTTTCTAAAATTTTTTACGGCTTAAAAAAAAAGAATAGAAAAGAATGCATTTTTAGATCCAATTTTCTTCGATATTGGCGCATAAACAGCATTGCTCAGCGATTTTAAAAATATGATGACACAGTATTTAAGTATAATCGAATTTATTTATTGTAGGGCATTAGGAGTTTTTAGTAATTTGCAATATGAAATAAATTGCATCGGAAAATAATCTGTAGGTTGGATGTAAATCAGGATTGAATTTGAATATAAAATTCAACGAGAGAGTTCAAAAATTGATTTACAAGTTTTTAAGTCCATATTGCAATTTTTAAAGAAACCTATTAATACGTTCGATTTATGACTCAATTTAAGAAGTAAATTTTTCGCGAGGAAATATGGTTGAAGAGGAGACGAGGGGACCGTTACGTGGAAGAAAACGGGAGTAAAAGAGTTTTTGAATTAATTGTCTCTCTCTCGTAAAAACGGATTCGGTTCTAAATCTCGTAAAAGGCGGGCGGATTTTCCGCGAAGGCGTGTTCAACTTGCGTGAAATTTCTCTCTCTCCACAAGAACGAACGATTTCTCATATTTTACGACGGCGAGAGGCCCCTCCGGGAGGAAGAGTAGAAAAACCCGAGCTCCCGGTTATACAGTGGCCGATAAATCGTCGGGGAGCCGATGAAAGGTTAACAGGGGCCGAAAAAAATTCTATTGCACCCAGCTGTTCACATTTCTTTTAGTGCATCCTGGTCCTTATCGAAAACCCCAAGGAATTCTCAGGGAGAAAAAAATGACAGAAGAACGTAAAACGTGATGAAATGGCACACTCGGTGTGTGGAATCCATTAAAAGCGTTTGATTATTCAGTTTACTAACTTGAGGCGAATATATGTATGAGGGGAAGCTATTAAGGCCAATCAGTCTCCCAAGACTTTGTTTCATTGAATCTCACATTTGCATCCACCATTTCGCTTTCACGTATTCATGATCGACAGAAAAAATACTAGTTCTCCAATTAAATACGAATTGAAAAGCAGTTATTTAGTTTCTTCCGAAGAGTGCTCTGAGGATCTAAATGAGAAGAAGTGGTTTTCGAATAAAACTGTCGAGATGTCGACGTCTTAAGATGTAGCTGTCATATAATTTTTGCGCGTTCGATCCTCAGAGGAGATAACGTCTGAGAATTGACCGAAGGTTACACCTACGCGTTATGTCGACGGTAATCCGAGCTTTTTTAAATAGAATCTAACGGTTATATGATTTTGAAATGAAAACGGCAATGATGAAAACAAGCCTACGCCGGACGAGAAGACATATGAAGACTAGGAGGCTGACAGATCGAAATCAAATGCCCCATCTCTATTGCATATTCATAACCATTACGAAATCATCGTTTAATCTATGGTAATTGAATTTGGGCACAGCGGAACGATTCGATTAATTGAATCACCCTTTAAATTTCAACACGGGAATGACGTATCCATGGGTTGGGTGACTTCCTCGATGAATTCTTCGTACAAAAAGTGAAATTCTAGATTATCGAAAAGAAAGTTTATTGCGATACATTTCAGAAATTTATTCAGGAGGGAAAGACTACTATAAGCACTATGCGTTCGGCCTATTGAAGCCAAATGGTCACCTGGCGTTGAAACAGTATTGCAAACTCCCTCCAGTACCTCCATGGATCGGCTAGCTATTGAGAGGTCTTGGGTTCGAATCTAACATTTAGGGATTTTTTTTTCCCCTGAATTATCAGAATTTGTAACACAGGATGGAACCTTACTAGTGCCCCCCCCCACCATTTTGGGTCTAGTGTCTGAATTTTTTGTGTTTGCAAGCGTTCCCCAGCCCCCAAATAGTTAATTTCGCTTTCTCGCTTGGACATCTCCGGAGACAAAAAAGTTAATTTACAACCCCCCTTAATTTTGAGGGTAGATTACGAATCAAAAAACGGGTTTTTGATTGCCAACGCAAATTTGAACGTCCAAAACGCAAACCCTTTAAAACGGCCAAAAATTCCTTAACTTAAAGGGAACCCCTATTTTTGATTGCAGATTCAGATTCTACAGACAATTTAACGTAGAAAACACTCCTTTTATGTTTTTTTCGAAGTTTTTTTTTCTATCCAAAATAAATAAATAAACTCGTCATGCCGAGAACCTTGCGAAAATGCTTTCATTTTCTAATCTGTAACTTTATAAAAAGTAAGGTAATTGTAAACAAACAGTGGTCTCCTAGACTCCGTGGGTTCAAAAGACCCATTGTATTCCAGGTTGTAAATATTTGAAAAATTAAGCTATTGTGACTGCACTTCGCTGGAATTTCCTTTAAAAATAACCTTTACTCATATAGAAAAATGCTTTGCTTGAGTTGTATTTATTTTAAAAAAATGTAAAATAAAAAGTGACCCAGATTCTTCCCTTTACACAATGTCCTCCCACCTAATAAATAACCTTATTATTATAATTTTGTATAAAAAGTCCCATATTAACATACTCTGCTTGAAATTTAAAATATTACCTCGTTAGTCCTTAAAATTTTTGTAATACAATTTTTTAACGATCGTCTTTTGATAACGCTGGATAATTTATACGTTAAAAAAATTGTACTGAGGCTACTTAAAATTAAATATACACCCTCATTAGAGTGAAAGAAGTGTGAAGGTCCTTTCACAAAAGGGTGAAGGGATCCGGAAAATTTTAAATAACGCCCGAGCGTGCGTCATTACGTCCAAAGCATAAATAGGGCCGGTCATCTAATGACAGGGTTATATTTAATAACTTTATAATACTTTTTTTTTTCTTCTTTTCTTTACTCACCGGAATAATTGTGTGTGAACAGTAATGGAAGGTGATAAATCAGAAAGTTTTCTTACCAAGTCGTGTCTTGGAAATTTCATTGAGGACCGTGAATAAAAAGGGCCTAAATCATTAAAACATAAATAAATCCAAAGTGTCGATTACAGCTTGGCTAATAATGGAGTAGCTATCCTTAGATTTTTGCTACCGTTAACGTTCTCTAATTATTGTTCCTAATTCTCTGGTATTAAAACGCCTCGCGTTTAATTACACGTTTTGATCGCTGATTGCTTCAGAAGATCCTGGCTTAAAACGAAAAACAACCGAATTAAAAAAAAAATGTAGAAAGCGGTAGAGTAGTGGGGGAATTTAATTTTCACGCGAGTAATATTTTTTTGAATGAGAGCCAGAGGATCATAATCCTACTGTCCCCTTATTACCATACTAATGCCGGAGTCACATCATAAACTTCCCTCTGGTTAAGGAGGTCCTTTTACGAGCAGTTATGTCATTCGAACTTTGATTTTCTTTTATATTATACAATAAAATTGTGTTGTGTTTTTTTAAGAGGGCGCCTAAGTAGAAATTTAAAAAATAATGTTTTGATTTCAGCTTAAATTTTTGAAGAGGGACTTGAAAAACGGCTAAAAAAGACTATTTGCTGCCAAAAACATCGGATAACACTTCTAAAAATCTAGGAAAAGTGTTTGAAATATGATACAAAAAATTAAAAAACTAGAAAAAGGAGATTTATTGCCTAAAAGATTGGAAAAAACTACTGAAAAACGCCAAAAACAGATTAAAGTTGTTTTTCTTTTTACTCTAATATTTTGGCTCTTTTTTAGGCTAATATCTAGGAACGCGGTAGCGTTCCGCCCCGCCAAGCAACACCCAGTCCGAAGACGTCAGAAAACGGTACCTACCAAGTGTATGTTTACTGGACGTCACGATTTGCGATTTTCAGGTATCTGGATCTCGGCTCCCTGTGGACCGATCGACTTGAAATTTGCTACAGATTTACTTTGATATGATATGATAAACGCTGAAAATTTCAAGTCGATCGGTCCACAGGGAGCCGAGATATAAAAGTCTGAAAACCCGGTTTTTCGCCTTTACCGTGTTCTTCTTCTTCTTCTTATTCAGCTAGACAAGGCTACAGCCTCTCCTAGCGCACCGATTGACTTGAAATTTTGCACAGAGCTTCCTTTCAACTTGAGCCAGTGCCTTTTGAAAGATTTACCCGAAATCTTAACTTAAAAAAAAGTTAGGAACAAAAAACTGAAATTTTAGGGTAATTTTAGCCACTTCAACAGGTACACAGCCTGGAGACAAGACCAATCGACTTGAAATTGTGCACAGAGCTTCCTTCTGAGTTTAGCAATGAGGACGAGTATAGTAATGAGGACGGATTTCGGAAATGGGTCATCCAGACCCCTCAGGGTCAATTTGACCAGTGATCATTGTCTGTGGCGCCGGCTGTACACCCGATTTACACCATAAGGTCGAATTTCGGAAATGGGTCTTCCAGACCCCTTGGGGTCAATTTGACCAGTGATCATTTTTCGATCGTCAGTTAGTCTGAGGCGCCTTCTGTACATCCGATTTACACCAGAGGTCGGATTTCGGAAATGGGTCTTCCTGACCCCTTAAGGTAAATTCGACCCTAAAAAGAACGAAAGAACTGACGAAAAAGAACGAAACATAAAACATAAATTGGGTAATTTTTGCCAGTGTAATGGGTCAACAGCTAACCTGACCTATTTGGACTTATTTAGGAGTTTTACGATTCATTTGAATTTAAACTACAAAAAGATATGATATCCCCACAAAAAACACCCCGTGTAAAAAACACCCCGCCTCGCAAAATCCTTTTACATCAGCCGGAAAAAGTTGTGATATCAACTTCCCCGCCCTCAAATGAGCGAGAAGAGTCGATACGCCCGAGTGGTAGGTACGATGTGAGAAGCATGATGCCCGTGCTCCCGTTTTCAATGCTCCCCTTGGCGGCATCGCGAAATGCTTTGTATCAGTGATTGCCGTTATTTATCAAGCCCTGGAACGTCCTGGAACGCTTAAGAATTACTGTGTTATCACTGAGTTCCTAACTAATCACTAGTATACACCCCATACACATACATACACATACCCCCCCCCGTACTCACACATGACACTACGCCTTCATCTACGTATGTCTGAGTGTTTGAATCATAACGATTTTTCCCGAAGAACGCACAGCACGTCTTAACTACGTCCCTGTAAACAAACATTTCGCGATGCCGCCAAGGGAGCATTGAAAACGGGAGCACGGGCATCATGCTTCTCACATCATCGTACCTACCACTCGGGCGTATCGACTCTTCTCGCTCATTTGAGGGCGGGGAAGTTGATATCACAACTTTTTCCGGCTGATGTAAAAGGATTTTTGCGAGGCGGGGTGTTTTTTACACGGGGTGTTTTTTTGTGGGTTTTGTCTATTTTTACGCCAATATTTAGGCTCCTTTTCACGCTAATATTTAGGCTCTTTTTCACGGTAACATTTAGGCTACTAGCATATTTAGGCACTTCATACGCCAGTATTATGGCTCTTTATACTCCAGTATTTTGGCTATTTATACGCTAATATAATCTTTTTTTCTACGATAATTTTAATCAATTAAAGTTGGTTTCGAGGCTGGAAATCCACGAAAAACGCCTGGAAATAGAGTTGAAAGGGTTTTATTACCCATAAAATTGTAGAAAACGGCCGAAATCGTGGTAAAAATACGTTATTCCTAGTTAAAAAGAAAGCAAGATATAAGGGGAAAACAAAGGTTTTCAGTGGTTTTTTAGTGGTCAGCATGCTGGCAAAAAGGAAGGACATTTGCGGTCACTATAAGGGCTGTAATCTGGTGGCAGCTCTTTGTTATTCTAGAGAACTTTTTTTTCCCTCCTCAACTCAACTAAAACTATAGTTACAATCCTGTCGTCGCCAAAAAAAATTACTGATCAAAATCGGCGTGATATAGCTCCCGGCTTCGTGTTTGTTCGACCCAGCGACGGACGCCATGAATTTTCCGAAAGGGCGACCTTATAAATCTTAAGTAGACTTGTACAAATTGCAAGTGGATGTGATTAATAGATACGTGGCTGGTAGCGACCTATAATTTAGTGCGGCTAAAGGTCGATCTGAATCGAAAATGATTTCTTCTGTTTACAGAACCAGAATAATTTAGAAGCATTGTAGACAACTTGTAATATCTGTATAGGGAAACTTGGAGAAAAAAAAAATTATTTATAAGAAAAAGGTTGTACTTTTTATAAAAGGGATCATCCTTGAATTTTTCAAACTTCTTTTTTTTCTTGGAGTGACAGAAGGAGCGGCGATGAGAATCTTTCAACTTCGGTGGGGAGTTATCGGTCTTACCTCATTGCTTATTGTCCTCAAGGCTTCCGCTGATTGAAAGCTCTCTTTGAGCTTCGCCCGCCTTTCTGATTGAGTTGTAAACGGATGGGACATGAGACTCTCCTTTATATCTCCAATAACTCGCGGGGCTTGGCGCATCGAGTCGAGAATCTTAAAAGGCCTACCATGTCCTTTCTTGAGCCTGAATTTTCATTTTATAGCGAAAGACATTACATTTTATTACGTCTTCGGACCCCCCTTCGTTCCCGCATTCGAGACGAGAAAACTTCAGCGTTTTTACTCAAAAACACACAAAAACACTCAACATTTTTAAATAATAAAACTGAAATAATCGAAATAACTAGTTATTCCCCTTTATGATACCTTTCAAATGCTACCAGTCGAGACTTCCTATATGGTGAGCCTATTTAAATAAACATGTTTCCTATATAGTACATATAACTTAAAAGTAACAAATCACTGCAGCAACGTGCGAGAAGCGAGCAGCACCCTACCGTCTTAGGCCATTTGCACATTCACAGCAATACCTTTTTTATACCAATGATACTCGTCGAATCGGGCTCATATTCAATGAAACATCTGTAATATGTTATTGTAATTTTTCACATGTAATTTTTTTTATGAAGTAAAATTAATTTTTAACTTCACCGCTCACTTTTTTATTGCGAAAAACTCCTTAAAATTCAGAAAAAAAGTTATAAAATACTGAAGCACCACCTCGAAAATCGGGCTCTATCCAACTGCGCCGAAAAAAGGCCAACTGCGTCGGGAGGATGCACTCGTTAGATACCTCTGGGGGTTAATTTTTTTCCTCTCGCGAGGTTGCGCTCGTTAGATACTTCTATTGTTTATTTATTTTGTTCGGCGCAGTTGGTCCATAGGCTTAGAGCCCAAGACATTATCTGATAGGACTCCTGGCGCAGTTGGCAATAATTTTTCAATCCAGGTAGTCACTTCGGCGCTGTCGGTAGTCAGCCGAAAAATCTGAAAAAATTATGAGAGGTACATTTCAGGTCCTTCTAAAATCTGTATTAATTTGGTGTCGCCCCCTCTGAGGGAACCACTTTTTTATTGCGAAAAACAGCTTAAAATTCAGAAAAAAATTTAAAAATACTGAAGTACCACCTCAAAAATCTGAAAAAATTGAGAGGAATATTTAGGTCCCTCTAAAATCTGTATTAATTTGGTGTCGCCCCCCTGCGGGAACCACTTTTTTTGACACCTTAAAATTTATAATAATTAATTTTTCACACTTAAAAGTTTTGGAAAAATGTCAATAAATTCTCAAAGATGCGTCTTTAGATGCTATATAGTTTTAAAAAAGTTGGGCTCTGTGGGATCATTAGTTCTCGAGATATTGAGGTTTTTCTAAAAAAGTATAAACCCACCCGTTTTTCTCGAAAACCGTTCGGTTTTTTTGATTGAAATTTATGTCAGTTCTTATTCACATAAAGAGGCATCTTTTAGAATTTTTTCGGCCAAATCGGAGTAAGGGCCATTTGCCGCGGTAAAAGTTCGTTGGGAATAGTTCGTTGAAAATTTTTAGTCTTTCTTTTGAGGCTCCTCCAGTTACCCTCAAAATTTGCCTATATGAACATGCGAAACGCTCATTTCAAAGGCAAATTTGAAAAAAAAAAAATTAGATATGTTTATGTTTTCTAAATATCGATAGAAGGAGAGGGGAGAAATTTCGTCCATCAGGAAGGGCAGGACTGGGGGAACCACACGTGAAACCTCCTCCTTGTCCCTCTAGATAACCAGTCGGCTTTTGACCTTTGAGTGTATATAGTAACTTGGTTCTTTATAATTTATAAAATATAAACAATATATAAAATATACTTTATATAACAAGTTTAAATATATACTCAAAGTTGTTCAACTCCTGAACCTTCCATTCGACTTAAAAATTTAAATTTAATTAAATTTATTTACTTAAAAATGATGGAAGATAAGGAAAACAGTCGACTTTTTCAGGAATTGAGCCGGCCCAACCCCCCAGCTCCGCCTGCAGACCGAGGCAGAAACCAGGGCTCCTCAGCTTTTCCAGGTAACGCTTCTTCTTCCAAGGGGAAGCCTAACAAAGTCCATCGTCCGATAAGACTTTGAGGCTTCTTCTTGGACGGGGTGGTTTTTTTATTACTTCTTTATTTAGTATTAAGGACAAGGCTTTTTCCAGCCGGATGTAACGACGGCCTTTTCCAGCCGGAAGTAACGACGGCCTTTTCCAGCCGGAAATAACGACGGCCCTTTGGCCCTACCAAGCCCTTTTTAGGGCCATACAAATTTTTCCCAAGGCTAAGCCTCAGCTACTGGGCGGGTCGCAGGTGGCGGATAGCGAACGTTCCTTTAAATATGAAGGACAGCTGCGAATAAGGGAAACCGAATAAGCAGCCCCGGACCGAGGCATTTTCATTAAGCAAGTGGATGACCGTTTAGACTGGTCAGACACATTTTGAAAGGCTTTCTTCAAAGCCAATAACGCTTTTTTATTTTTTACTTTTTAGGATTTTACCGCACGGGATGGATGAAGACGAGGGGCCATCTTTTATACCAAAGGGTCTTCAAGACTCTTTTCTATAACCGTCTATCGAAGGTAATATCTATTGATAAATTTAAAAGACTTGTTGAGATGGTTTTATTTTTGGTAATAGTTTCGCAGCCAGAAATATAAATTGTTTTTTAATTTAGTTTTATTTGGTCGACGTTTCTCGCTCATTATCAAGACGTTCTATAAACGAAATGCTTTAGGCATGATAGCAAAAAAAAATTTTTTTTTTATTAAACTTGTGGGATGGATCATCACCACTAAAGCGAGGCAGCCGAATGAGGCAATCGGAGGCGAGGGCAAGGACGTGCTCTGCCATTTCCTCCTTTTCCAAATGGAAACGTCTCGTGCTGCCCAGCTGTCCTATCATCGACAGAGCACCCTCGTGTGTCTTTCGTCCATGGTCCTATGAAAATTGTGTCTATCAGCATACCATCCAAGATGTTGGCCATGTTCTTAACCTGCTGATCTGCCGCAGCTGGTCCTTAGATGAACTCCAAGGCAATTGGCATGTCTACTTGAGAATTGTGCCCTTCTGGTCAGCTACTTCTGGAAATGTTGTTGTTGTTTTAGTGAACTATGGTGGAGTTAACTTTAGAGAATCTTCTTCAATATTTCTGTGTCTCTCCACTGGATTTTTGGTTTTTATTTAAATCACTTAAATAAAAATTCTTTTTTTTTTCGTTCAATTTGTTTTAGGCTGAAGATGAAATCACATGAGATTTCGAAACCGGTCCCGTAAAAAAAATTTAAAAAAAGAAAAGAATTTTTATTTAAGTGATTTAAATAAAAACCAAAAATCCAGTGGAGAGACACAGAAATATTGAAGAAGATTCTCTACTTCTGGAAATGTGGCATAATGATTGAAAGGCAAAGGGCTTTCCTTACATTCTAATTCTTCTCATTGCTCCTTAGCTCTGAAACCCGAGCCAACTTGACGGATAGATTCCTATAAAGGATCGCTCCTTTTGAGGCTTTTTGTGATGACAGCTAACTGCTAAGAAATGTCCATTGAGCAGCCAAGATATTAACTTCCTTAAAGAAGTTATTGCGATACCCTCGACGTCGGGTTTTTGGGGAAGGGTCTTCCAGACCCCGGTAGGTAAAATCGAATATTGGTCTTTACCGATCTCAACTTTGTCTCTGGTGCCGGCCGGCCGTCCGTAGCATTTTTTTCCGGAACACTTTACGGCCATAGTTTTCGTCCGATTTTCACCAAAATTTCTTTAGCCGGTGAAGAAGAATGTAACGAGGGCGATTTTTGAATTTCGAAAAAATGGCGGAGATATGTCTGTTTGAAATTTTAAAAAAGGCTATAGCGGGATAAGGGGGGCAAAATGGCCCTTACTCCGATTTGGCCGAAAAAATTCTAAAAGATTCCTCTTTATGTGAATAAGAACTGACATAAATTTCAGATCAAAAGCCGAACGGTTTTCGAAAAAACGGGTTTATACTTTTTTAGAAAAACCTCAATATCTCGAGAACTAATGATCCCACAGAGCCCAGCTTTTTTGTAAACTATTTAGCATCTAAAGACGCATCTTTGAGAATTATTGAAATTTTTCCAAAGCTTTTAAGTGTGAAAAATTAATTTTATAAATTTTAAGGGGTCAAAAAAAGTGGTTCCCGCAGGGGGGGCGACACCAAATTAATACAGATTTTAGAGGGACCTAAAATATTCCTCTCATAATTTTTCAGATTTTTTGAGGTGGTACTTCAGTAGGTATTTTATAAATTTTTTTCTGAATTTTGAGCTGTTTTTCGCAATAAAAAGTGGTTCCCTCAGAGGGGGCGACACCAAATCAATACAGATTTTAGAGGGACCTAAAATGTACTCTCATAATTTTTCAGATTTTTCGAGGTGGTGCTTCAGTATTTTATAACTTTTTTTCTGAATTTTAAGGAGTTTTTCGCAATAAAAAAGTGAGCGGTGAAGTTAAAAATTAATTTTACTTCATAAAAAAAAAAATTACATGTGAAAAATTACAATAACATTTTACAGATGTTTCATTGAATATGAGCCCGATTCGACGAGTATCTTTGGTATAAAAAGGTAATTGACGCTGATTGAAACGACTTGAGACTTATATCTGCCGTACGACAAGTACCAAATCACTGCAGCAACGTGCGAGAAGCGAGCAGCACCCTACCGTCCGTAGGCCATTTGCACATTCACAGCAATACCTTTTTTATACCAATGATACTCGTCGAATCGGGCTCATATTCAATGAAACATCTGTAATATGTTATTGTAATTTTTCACATGTAATTTTTTTTTATGAAGTAAAATTAATTTTTAACTTCACCGCTCACTTTTTATTGCGAAAAACTCCTTAAAATTCAGAAAAAAAGTTATAAAATACTGAAGCACCACCTCGAAAAATCGGGCTCTATCCAACTGCGCCGAAAAAGGCCAACTGCGTCGGGGATGCATCGTTAGATACCTCTGGGGTTAATTTTTTTTCCTCTCGCGAGGTTGCGCTCGTTAGATACTTCTATTGTTTATTTATTTTGTTCGGCGCAGTTGGTCCATAGGCTTAGAGCCCAAGACATTATCTGATAGGACTCCTGGCGCAGTTGGCAATAATTTTCAATCCAGGTAGTCACTTCGGCGCTGTCGGTAGTCAGCCGAAAAATCTGAAAAAATTATGAGAGGTACATTTCAGGTCCTTCTAAAATCTGTATTAATTTGGTGTCGCCCCTCTGAGGGAACCACTTTTTTATTGCGAAAAACAGCTTAAAATTCAGAAAAAAATTTATAAAATACTGAAGTACCACCTCAAAAAATCTGAAAAAATTATGAGAGGAATATTTTAGGTCCCTCTAAAATCTGTATTAATTTGGTGTCGCCCCCCCTGCGGGAACCACTTTTTTGACACCTTAAAATTTATAATAATTAATTTTTCACACTTAAAAGTTTTGGAAAAATGTCAATAAATCTCAAAGATGCGTCTTTAGATGCTATATAGTTTTAAAAGTTGGCTCTGTGGGATCATTAGTTCTCGAGATATTGAGGTTTTCTAAAAAAGTATAAACCCACCCGTTTTTCTCGAAAACCGTTCGGTTTTTTGATTTGAAATTTATGTCAGTCTTATTCACATAAAGAGGCATCTTTTAGAATTTTTTCGGCCAAATCGGAGTAAGGGCCATTTTGCCGGCGGTAAAAGTTCGTTGGGAATAGTTCGTTGAAAATTTTTAGTCTTTCTTTTGAGGCTCCTCCAGTTACCCTCAAAATTTGCCTATATGAACATGCGAAACGCTCATTTCAAAGGCAAAATTTGAAAAAAAAAAAATTAGATATGTTTATGTTTTCTAAATATCGATAGAAGGAGAGGGGAGAAATTTCGTCCATCAGGAAGGGCAGGACTGGGGGAACCACACGTGAAACCTCCTCCTTGTCCCTCTAGATAACCATCGGCTTTTGACCTTTGAGTGTATAGTAACTTGGTACTTTAATATAAAATATAAACAATATATAAAATATACTTTATATAACAAGTTTAAATATATACTCAAAGTTGTTCAACTCCTGAACCTTCCATTCGACTTAAAAATTTAAATTTAATTAAATTATTTACTTAAAAATGATGGAAGATAAGGAAAACAGTCGACTTTTTCAGGAATTGAGCCGGCCCAACCCCCCAGCTC
>JACGAQ010003413.1:0-29295 GCA_014119065.1 Orius insidiosus | reverse complement strand
ATGCAGAGTTCGCCTAGGATGGCACCGAAGGTACCGAAAGGAGACGGTGGGAAGCACCCTATACAAGAGTCGAGGGCTCGCTAGTCAAGGGTAACGTGGGTTAGAGAAAGACCGGGGAATTCTGTTCTTGTGAAATGTGAATTCCGAATAAACTTATGTTGGCT
Organism: Orius insidiosus; assembly: GCA_014119065.1. Lineage (NCBI taxonomy): Eukaryota > Metazoa > Arthropoda > Insecta > Hemiptera > Anthocoridae > Orius > Orius insidiosus. The sequence goes on along the minus strand of JACGAQ010003413.1, from coordinate 29,131 downwards.
AACCTGGCGTGGGTTCGAATCCCACTTTGATGTTGGCTAACCGTCAAGAAAGGATCGAAAGAACACATTTCACAAGCACGGAATTCCCCGGGTCTTTCTAACCTCGTCCACCTTTGACTGAGAGCCCTCGACATCTTGCAGTAGGGGGTGCTTCCCCCATGTCCTTGTACCTTCGGTGCCATCCTAAACCGGGCGTGGGTTCGATCCTACTGCTGATGGGCTAACCGTCAAGAAAGGATCGGAAGAGAAACACACTTTCTCCTCCCAACACGGATTTCTTTGGCTGTCAGAGACTCGTAGGTCTTCAGGAGTCCACACTTAAGACATCAGGATACGAAAAAATGAGAGTTCTGCATATAATTTTATTTATTTGAAAATTCCATGCGAGTGTCTAAGAGCGATGTGAGTCTGAAGATGGAACTTCCTTCTTGCCTTATAAGAACAGAATTGGCAACAAAAAGACGGTTCTTTCTCACACTCGTATTTCTGTGCCTCCACAAACTTCTTTCATGCTTGTAACTTTTATGACATTTTGAACACACATTCATTAGACCTAAAACAATATGATTATTTTATAGTAAGAATATAAGGGAGAAAGTACTTAGAGATGGCTAAGTGCTGTGAGCCACGTGGCTTTGAAGGTGGTGTTTAATACGCGCTTTATAAGGACAATGAGGGCAGAAGAACGAAGGCTCTTTCCCGCAAGCGAATTTCCTATGGCTCCATAAGCTGCTGGGGTGCTTGTACGTTTTATGACATTTCGGACAAGATAACCTGAAATATGGATATTAAGAGGAGACATAAAAAAGTTTTTGTAATCGGCTCAGGGTCTATTGCGCAACGCGAAGATCAATTTCGTACGCTGCGGAATTGCTTGGCCAGACCAGAATTCATGTCAACTTTTGGACTTAGGCCAACTGATTCAGAAGGTTGTTGACTCCAATGAATAAGGAATGAGAAAAACCCTGTATATTTTCCAAAAAAAATGTAATAAGTTACAATAGTCAATTTTTTCGAGTTCCGATGTATATGGAAAATGTGTGTTTCCAAATTGTCTTTTCTGTAACTTCTGTGCTCGCAAACGGGCAGAAAAACGAAGGTTCTTTACCGCATTCGTAACGCAGATGTCGAGACATGTTGTTCTTCGAGGTGTACGATTTTGAACAGTTCGGACATTAACTCGTCCTGAAAGTTAAATTGAATATTAAACAAATGCTTATGTCCAGACGTTCCTGATGAGCTTACGGATGTTGCAGGCACATGAAGAAAAATCTATAAAAGAACGAAGATAGGCGCTCTGCCATTCTTTCAGTTGACAACGGTGTACAATTTTGAAACACCAAAATCGAGGATTGCAATTAAAAAGTTTATTATAATATATGCATCAGTTCTTGAACAATTCGCCATTGGGAGACGCTTATAAAAAAGGCTTTTCGCCTTATGCAGTCTGGCCACATGAGCATAAATGCCACCTTTTCTGCTACTTTTATACGCACAGTAAGGGCAAGCGTAGGAAGGGTCTTTGCCACACTCCAGCCTCACGTGTCGCTTCAAATCTCTTTTGTATTTGTACGATTTCGAACAATTCGGACAATAAAAACGTTCTAAAAATAAAGAAAGTATTTATACTACATATTGAATCGTGCTGTAAGGAAAGAGGGCTGGGAAAGGAAAGAGGTCTGTATTGTGTAGGACAATGCTAGATGTTATTTTAAAAATAGCTATAGTCGACAGTCACTACTAGCAAGGATATGATGCGTCTTAGCCCACCCCCTACTCGCCCACGGGATTGCTTCAGCCAATCCAGATGAGACTGAGGCACGGAGACTGCCTGGTGGTGAACTATGGAAGGCGCTTAAGAAAAACAAGCAAAACGGGTTGTTATACGGCTTTATTATGAATCATAGCTACGTGAGATATTAAGTTTCTTTTTCGAGTACTTTTATAATCACAAAGGCTGCAAAAAAACGATGGCGCTTTTCCACACTCGTATTTAACATGGCGGTTCAAATCTGATTTGTATTTGTACGATTTGAAGCATTCAGGACACAAAAATCTTCCTAAAAAAATAAGAAAATAGTTAACAAAAATTAACATTTATATGAGGGATTGTTAAAACTACTCTTCATTTACCTGCAGTTTTAAAACGAGCAATGGGATCAAAAAAATTAATTGTAAATTTTTTTTATTTAAGTTTAAAAATTATTTTTAAGCCGATAACATCCGCGTGCTTCATTGCGATGTGGATTTTAAGATGGACTTTTTGATAGCTCTGTAGGAACAATTTGGGCAGCAAAATGAAGGCTTTGCCGCATTCTTTCAGATGGTTTCTCAAACTCGACTTGAGCTTGTACGTTTTAGGACACTGAGGGCATGGAAAAGGACCTAAAAACAAACAAAAATTATATTATAAAGAGCAAAAATGTTGCTGAAGTATAGGCGAGGTGGGGGAACGTGACGTCATTGGAGTACAATCGCCCAACCCCCCGAACTTCTCGGAACCTAAACGAGGCCACCACTTTCTTAAAATAGAAGATATGTACAAAATGGGAAAATAAAACAAACTCAAGTATAAATTAAAATTTTTTATTTAAGTTTAAAAATTATTATTTTAAGACGATAACATCCGCGTGCTTCATTGAGATGTGGATTTAAGATGGACTTTTGATAGCATCTGTAGGAGCATTTTGGGCAGCAAAATGAAGGCTCTTTGCCGCATTCGCTTCATGTGTTTGGTAAGAGACGTTTTATGTTTGTAAATTTTTGGACAATTTTGACAGTTGAATAGACCTGGAAAATTTAAATTAATTAAGTTAAATTTATAACTACAATGACTGTCGGTATTTTCAGCCATTAAAAAGTTTTTGAGAAAGGCAAAAAAAAAAAAAAAAAAGAAAATTAAGAAAATTTTTTTAGAATGGTTTTTAGGTTGATAGCAACTGTAGGAGCATTTTGGGCAGCAAAATGAAGGCTCTTTGCCGCATTCTTTCAGATGGTTTCTCAAACTCGACTTGAGCTTGTACGTTTTAGGACACTGAGGGCATGGAAAAGGACCTAAAAACAAACAAAAAATTATATTATAAAGAGCAAAAATGTTGCTGAAGTAATACGGCGTGGTGGGGGAACGTGACGTCATTGGAGTACAATCGCCAACGTTCCCCCCGAACTTCTCGGAACCTAAACGAGGCCACCACTTTCTTAAAATAGAAGATATGTACAAAATGGGAAAATAAAACAAACTCAAGTATAAATTAATTTTTTATTGATTTTAAAATGTGTATGGATTTTGAGTGTTCCCTTTTTGCGAGATCTACAAATTAGACATTTTTATCATATCGAAAATGTTTAAGGGTCATGTGGGTTTTCAGGGTTTCTTTTCTGTGCGTTTTGAACGGGCAGATGGGACAGCAAAACGATGGATCCTTTCCGCATTCGTACTTCATGTGTTTGGTAAGAGATGTTTTATGTTTGTAAATTTTTGGACAATTTGACAGTTGAATAGACCTGGAAAATTTAAATTAATTAAGTTAAATTTATAACTACAACGACTATAGGTATTTTCAGCCATTAAAAAGTTTTAGAGAAAGGCAAAAAAACAAAAATTAAGCAAATTTTTTAAGAATGGTTTTTAGGATTTATTTATAAATCGAATGTTTTAGAGTTTTAATGTTTTAATCCAATGTGTCTGTTGAGGTTTCCTTTTCGTCGGGTTATATAGGCACAGTGTGGGCAAGAGAAAGAAGGTTCTTTTCCGCATTCGAACTTAAGATGATGTCGAAGAGATCTTCCGTATTTATACTTTTTTGAACAATTTTGACAACAGAATGAACCTGGAAAAATAAAAAATAAAATAAAAAATTTTAAAATGTTTAATGAATTTTGATGATTGTTTAAATGTGGATTGAGATTTTTTTCTTCCTTACGTCAGAGTCCTTAATCACTGACCTAAGAATGATGATATAAATTGTATTTGGGAGAATAAAAGACAATTTTTTTTTTCATTTTATTTTATCATGATTTACATGATGCTTGAGCGCAATGTGGTTTTTCAGGTTGCTTTTTACATGACTTTTGTGAGGGCAGAAGGGACAACAAAACGAAGGTTCTTTCCCACATTCGTATTTTAAGTGGCTGTAAACTGTCGATTTATGTTTGTAAGTTTTCCAACACTTAGGACACTTAAATTTCCCTATAAAGAAAAAATTTGATTAGATAAAATGAAAATGTATTTCCGCCTCCGCCGCCGCCGAAGGAAGAATGTTTTTTAAATCCAAGCTCTCCAAGAGATAAAATGATGGGTGAGAAATGAAAAAAAGATTTGTCTCAAATTTTTATTATCGCTAAATTAATGAAATATTACGATGTTTAAGGGCAACGTGGGATCTAAGATTTTGCTTAAGATGGCATCTGTAGACGCAGTGTGGGCAAGAAAACGATGGCTCTTTCCCACATTCGTACTTTATGTTTGTAAACGTTGGATTTATGTTTATACGATTTCGGACAGTTTGGGCAACAAAACAGACCTAAAAAATAATTGAGTTAAAGAAGGCTGGTAAATGGCGCACCTGTTTTCCCCCTTCTTCCTCTTTTGGCGTCAGCGGAAGACGTAAAGCGTAGGAGGTTAAGCGCCATTCTTTCATTCTCATTAAAATTGTACACTTTTATAGGAGGTAAATTATGGCTAAATACAGTTTAGAAATTTATTATTATAAAGCTCAACATGTTAACACTCTGCGTGCGCTCTTCAGATATTAGAAATTTCTAAAAAACAAAAATAATAAGTAGAATAAATTAAGCACAGATACCGCTTTAATGGATTGAAATGTTTGAGGGCTCGGTGACTTTTAAGGGCTCCTTTCTGGTGGGACCTGTAGGGACAGTCCGGGCAGCAAAACGACGGCTCTTTCCCGCATTCGTAATCAAGATGAAGCTTCAAACCTTTTTTGTATTTATACTTTTTGGACAACGGGGGCACATAAATCCTGAAAAATAAACGTTTTAGCCAATAATTTGCTGTCAAAAACTGTCGAAATCATTCGATGGTTGATGGAGGCGGTTCTTCGTCTTGTTAGTCTGAAACGTAATGTTTTTATTTTGATTTTAGTTCGAGACGTCAAACCTTTAAATAATCTATTTTTTAGTTGCTAATTAGTCCGAGACGGCGTTAGCTTGATTTTAGTTCGAAACGTAGTTAGTTCACTTCGCCACTCGCATTCATAGGTGGAAATTCATAAGAAGAAAGGTTGAGATTGAATAAAACGCTCAAAAACTAAAGTACTTTTTTATTTATCATTACAAACTACTCTATCGTCTTTGAAAAAAGATCTTTTGCTACTTTATCCCTGATGTTTTGAACAGATTCATCAAACTGTTCATCACATATCGATGATTCATATTCTTGATATACCATATCAGATTGAAATGCATCATCAAGAGAAAGATTGTGCAAAACGCAGCATGCACGAATGAAATTGATGATGAATTCCATATCCCTCATTTTAATGTATTTGAGGAGAGCGAATTTATTTTTCATAAGTCCGATAGCATGGACGATTACATTTCGGGAGTTGGATAATTGGGAGTTGTAATTTATTTGTTCTGGGGTTAAATTCCCGTCGTCTTTGTAAGGAGTGAGAAGGTTCTGAAGAAGAGGATAACCGCCATCTCCAAGGATGAAGAAGTCACCACATTTGTCTTGAGGGTTTGAAATAAAGGCGAAGTCCGTAAAACTTGGCTGTCTGGGGCTGACCCAGGTTCTCCGATACAATCAACTATTTTCCCTCTATGGTCACAAACTGCTTGCATCTACGAAAAATTTGTCATACAAATAAATAATAAGAAAATGATTACTTTGACGGAAAATTTTCCCTTTTGATCGGCGTATGCTTCGGGGGGCTGTAGGCTTACCAAGCAAGAGGCTACAAGCGTCGATGGCTGCGATGACGTTGGAAAACCTCCGAACGCGAATGAACGTTCCGAACCTTCCTCTCTTCTTCTGTCGGCCATTTGATAACCTCAGTCGCCTTATCGCTCAAAAACGTCCCCACACGTCTCGTAATTCGGTGCATAGAGCTCACAGTTATGCCGAAGCGGCGAGCGACCTCACGAAAATTCGTCATTTCGTGTCCGGAGAAAAAAAGAAATATCAAAATCTAAAACGAAATTAATTTATAAACCTTAAAATAAAATAAAATTACTTGTTCCAAAGAGGATATAAGACCAAAACGACCAGTCTGCAGATGGAAATGTACACTTCGGCCATATTCAGCGGCGAGTTTTTCAACAATTTTTTTTGATATTCGAAAATTATCGATGAAGGAAGCATCATCATATTGATCCATCGCAGTTTCTCCTAAAATGACAAAACGTTAGGTATGATCGAGACTCTAGCTTTGTTCCAACCGGAGTTGAAACTCCTGGAGAGTGCGCAGAAGGAACAACTTTGACGTCAGATGACTTCAGATTCAGACGAACTATAAACGACGTCTTAGACGTCCAAATCCTTCTGCGCATGCTCCAGGAGTTTCAAAGCTTCTAAATCACCAACTGAGGTAACAACTTAAGATCCCTCGCTGGTACAAAGTTCGGGAATGCTCTACTATTCCCTGGTAAAGGTAATAGATTCTAAAGGAGAAAGGGGAAAAAAGTTTATGGGATGATCAGATTTGCTCAGATCTGATAAACCCAAAACTCAAATAAATACCGTAGGTCCGCAGCAGTGGCTAAAAAGAATGTATTTATATATTTACATAAGAATATCTCGAAATGCAAAAAGGAGTTTCCCAGTTTTCGCTCTGCCTTCTTAGGTCAAAAAAATAATTATTTTTCTTCTAGACGTACAAACGTCCATAAACATTTAAATTTTAATAGAAGTATGATGTTTCAAAGCTACATGGCTTTTAAGGCTGCTTTTATGATGAGATTTGTACGAGCAATGCGGGCAGCAGAAGGAACGCTCTTTCCCGCATTCGAATTTCACGTGGTTGTGCAGACTTGTCTTCAGTTTGTAGGATTTGGGGCAATTTTGACACTTAAATTTGCCTGAAAAACAAGAGAGGAAAAGTCAGTTGGCATATAGAGAGAGTATCTTTCTGCCTATGGTGGCATAACTGTCGGCGATTTTCAGGAAGCCGGAAATCAGGGGCGAAAAAATGCTTAAAGTAGACTGCAAATGGAGGTTCATTATATATTTCAAGCTATATTTTTGATATGTTTGGCGGAAACAAATGGTACGATGAAGGCTCTTTCCCGCATTCGTAGAAAACGTGCTTATTAAATGGGATTTGTTCGAGTACCATTTTGAGCATTTCGGGCACCGGAAAGATCGTTTCCCTGAAAGAAAAAGAAGTGTAAGCATAATGATCAAAAAATTTTTTATATTGGACAGCCTTAGCGACCGGCCAAAGCGTTTTGGTTAACTCCACATCAATAAAATTATACCAAAATGTCAGCCGAATGCCTTAGAGCGACGTGGGTTTAGAGAGTATTTCTGGTGCGTTCTGTAAGGGCAAAATGAACAGAAAACGAAGGATTTTTTCCGCACTCGTATTTCAGATGTTTGCTCAATTTCCTTTGTAGTTGTATTGTTTAGGGCATTTCGGACACCGAAAAACTAAAAATAAAAAAAATTAATAAAGAATTTTCTCGCATGTTTACGTCATTGTGACGTAATCCAAGGGGAATTTTTTAAATGAGACATTACGTTCTGAACCTGGATACAAAAATAAAGAAAACTCATTTTTAAAAATGTATATATTTTGTTTATACAAGTTACCAACCTCTTCCAAGGTCAACACGCAATAGAAGCATAGAGAACAAAGAGAACGCTACTTCAGCATTTGTCTCCGTAGGCGACAGTAAATCCGCTTAGAGAATCATTTCCCACGATTCTCACCTATTTCAATGCGTATGTACTATACCTAAAATGCTGACCCTTCAATCTGCATATAAACCCCTAACACCTTATCTCTGTGCTCATTTCATTGTTTACTCTCGTTCGATACGTTGTAATTTTAATAAAATAAAAAGTTTGTTTTTAAAAAGTGTTTTTTCGTTAAAGAACTTATATTTGGCGCAGTCGGTAGGACCGGTCGACGAATTTAATCTTTGAAAAAATTCGGTTCGTTTTTACGACTCGTGACCGGTATTCGAAAACACTTCAAACCAACGGATCAACGGAATACGAAGAGCCCGGAAAAGGACACCTGCACGCAGAATGATCACAATATTCCTGTAAGTGACAACAGGTTTTTTCTTTTGTCTCCTCCCGCAACTTCTTAAAGAGATAGTTACTTGCCTCAGAATTAGAGACCGCGAAAAGGGCAAAAGCGAACTTTCCGAAAAAAAAATCCAAAACAAAAATTGGGAAACATAAAAAAGCAGTTAAACACTATACTACCCCAATCAGAATGGCACAACAAGCCAACTTTATATTAAGCCCAGAGCAATTACAACAATTGATCCATGGGATCGTAAATACTCTGCCAAACGACAGGAATAGGAATGGCCCATCGAAGGCAGATTTCGGGTGCATCCCCGACTTCACTGGAGAACCAGAAACATTACAAAACTTCATCGCCCGAGGCGATAAGATAATCGAGAAATTCTGGGACACAGAAAACGTAAATTGCTACGAAAATGAGGTGCTACTTAGCAACATAAAAGCTAAGATAAAAGGGAAAGCGGCGCAAACCACTTTTCATCTTCCTATGGACAATTGGGAAGAGGTAAAAGTCGCCCTCCTCGCCAACTTCGGCGACAAACGTGACCTGCTCACACTAACAATTGAACTTGCTAAAATTAAGCAACAAAGCAACGAGACCCCCTTTTCATTCTATGAAAGGACCTCTAAATTGTTCACCCTAACCTTGACTAAAGCAAAAATGTTAGAAGGTTATACGCCCGCAATGGGTAGCTACATAGAAGGAATCACGCTGAGAGCGTTTCTGACCGGTCTACACAACGACATCGGTAGACTACTCATTACCAAGAACCCTACAAGTCTACAAAGTGCGATTTCGATGTTAACGAACGAGTTTCAGTTCCCGATGTTAACAAGGAAATTTTCGGAATCAAACTCGACCGAACAACAAACTCAAAAATTCAAAAACAACCCCAACTTCCACTCGAAAAGGGGCTTTACGCCGCAAAATAAGAACTCGAATTTCCAGAAAAATACAGGGCAGCCAACTCAACAAAGACCTCAACAATTTCAACAAAATCAGAACAGACAACAGCAACAACAACAGCAACCGCAGCAAAGTCAAAAATTCATCCCTCACCATCTTCGCACCAAGGACACAATGAGTTACCAGACAACATTAAATCATGAAGTACTGCCAGAAGACGGAGAAAAGGAACAGGAAAATGAAGATGAAGAAGAAGATGAAGAATGTTTTTTAGAGAACGGGCGGAGGAAGAAACTGCAACCTAACCACACAAAGGAACCTTAAAGTCGATCTGTTACACCTCGAAAACTCTACCTTCCTTCCCTTCATATCTACAGGTAACAATTTAAAAATTTTAATCGACACCGGTAGCTCGAACAGTTTTATTTCAACTAAAGCAAGTAAGAAGTACTCAAAATTAATTCAACCAGATAAATTCCTTGTATCCACCTCCCACGGAAAGACACAAGGGACCTTAAGCTTGAAATTGCCTTTCAACTTATTTTTTCCAAATTTAAGTGACAAACAAGAATGCAAATTCTTCATATTCGACTTTCATAAAGAATTTGACTTATTACTCGGTTTAGATAGCCTAAAACAAATGGGAGTTTCGGTTCGACTAGATAGAAACACAATTAAGGCTAAAGATTTCGAAATCCCCCTTAAATTTTATAAGATACCCCAAAAACTAAATTCATACCGATTTTCCCCTCGTTCAGGAAAACAGATCGAGATAAACCTAAAAGAGATCGATAAGGGCACCGTAATTTTAAATCACTTGAAGATCGACTCCTTTGAAATACCCAACTGCATGCTCAACGTTGAAAACCATAGGGCTCACTGTCTAGCTTTGAACACTTCCCAAGAAGAGAGAATCCTACACGTGGGAACTATTGACAAACAACATTACGAAATTGTTCAAGACGAAAAATATTTTTGGCCCCCAGATCAGAACACTAACCCTCCAAATAATTCCACAACAAACCCGGGGCGAAATAAAGAAAAATTAAACGACTTACTTTCTCTTATTAGACTCGACCACTTAAATACCGAAGAAATACGAGAGATAAAAAAACTTATAACTGAATTCCCTGACGTATTTTATGACGAAAACGAGAAGCTGACAAGTACCAACATGACTAAACACTCCATTAAAACCATGGACGAAATCCCAGTATACTCTCGATCATATAGATATCCGGAAATCTATAAAGACGAAGTAAAAAAGCAAATTGGTTCGATGCTGAACAATGGGATCATAGAACCTTCCAATTCTCCATATAATTCCCCTATCTGGGTAGTCCCAAAAAAGGCTGATGCCTCCGGAAAACCTAAATTCCGCCTTGTGATCGACTATCGTCAGTTGAACCAAAAAACTATTGACGATAAGTACGACTTACCCGACATAAGTGATATACTATCTAAGTTGGGGAAATGCAAATATTTTACCACGTTAGACCTAGTCTCAGGATTCCACCAGATCGAGATGGAAGAAGAAAGCAAACCTAAGACAGCTTTCAGTACAGAAGGTGGAAAATGGCAATTTAGGCGAATGCCGTTTGGCTTAAAAAACGCGCCTAGCACGTTCCAGCGCCTCATGGATAACTGCCTCCGAGGCCTGCAGAACGAAGTGTGTTCAGTGTACATGGACGATATTATCGTCTTTAGTGCAAGTTTGCAGGAACATATGGCACGCCTTCGGAAAATATTCGAGAGACTACAAAAAGCGGGTCTAAAAATCCAACTGGACAAGACAGAATTCTTAAGAAAAGAAGTGGCATACCTCGGACATAAAATAACACCCGACGGACTCAAACCGAATCCCGACAAAATAGAAGCCATAACCAAATTTCCCACTCCTAAAACAACAAAAGAACTTAAAGGGTTCCTAGGTCTTTTAGGATACTACCGGAAATTTATCCCGAACTTGGCCGAAGAAACTAAACCCCTGACAAAAAGATTAAAAAAGGGACAGAAAATCAACCCATCTGACGAAGACTATCTTTCATGCTTCGAAAGATGTAAATTACTACTGACTAACGATCCTGTTTTGAAATATCCAGACTTTTCTAAAAATTTCATCCTCAACACAGATGCGTCTGGAGTCGCCTTAGGGGGGCTGTGCTATCTCAACACCTTGACGGTGATATACACCCGATCGCATATGCCAGCCGGACCCTAAACGAGACTGAACAAAAGTTGTCCACGATTGAAAGGGAGCTACTCGCTTGTGTGTGGGCAACCCAATATTTCAGACCGTATCTATATGGGCGCAAGTTCACACTTGAAACAGATCATCAACCTTTGCAGTGGTTGAATTCCTTGAAGGAACCAAATTCCAAACTTTAGGTGGAAACTACGCCTCGATGAATTTAACTTCGAGATTAAATACAAGAAAGGAAAACAAAATAATAACGCGATGCACTTTCGAGAACAAAAATAAACGCCATCTCCAATATCGAACTCCATAAAACCGAAGTTCTCACGACAGATACTTCTTCCCTTCTCGCTAACGCAGAGGAAAGACCTTTCGATGAGACCGTACACTCGGATAAAGAAGGAGACGCATCACCCACCATTCCCATACGTGAGAACCCGTTAAATTACTGCAAAAACCAAATTGTCCTCTCCTTAGGAGAACAATTCGATACAGTAATAGAAACCATGACACTTTTCGACAAAAACCGAACAACAGTAAAACTACCCACACGAGACCTAGACAACGAAATAATCCAATTCATAAAAAATTACATACAACCCAAAGTACATTACGGACTGTATTTCAGAACACCAGACCTCTATGAAAAATTCTCAGCCCTCTGCTGCAAATTTTTAAATTCACCAAACTAAACCTCACTAAACACAATGTATTACTAATAGACATACCCGATAATACAGACCAGAAAGAAATTATTGTAAAACACCATACAAAAGAAAGGTTCCACGAGGAATCGATGAAACATACCAACATATTAAAAGGCAATACTACTGGCCGAATCTTAAAGAGAACATCACCGAAATAATCAATAAGTGTGAGATTTGCTTACGTTGCAAATACGAGCGCAACCCGCTCAAACCAGCCTTTAATTTGACTCCAACACCCTCTAGGCCGTTTGAGACCTTGCATATTGACACACTAACATTAGAAAAGCAAAAATTTCTAACCGTGATAGACAAGTTCTCAAAATATGCACAAATCTACCCTATCCGAACGGCCAATGCCGTCGAAATAACTAACAAACTTCTCAAGTTTATATCCCACCATGGTAATCCAAAGGAAATAGTCATGGATAACGGAAACGAATTCGCGTCGACAGTTGTCAAAGAATTTCTAAAGGTACAGAATGTTCTCATCCACTATACGTGCACGCAGAACCCCAACTCAAACTCTCCGATTGAGAGGTTTCATTCGACCTTTATAGAAATAATGCGACTCATGGCTAATAGCAAAGAGTTCCAAAAAACTCCTGTAAAAACCAGAGCCAAATATGCGATACTCACATACAACAAGCATACACACTTCCACAAAACTAACACCTTACGAGATCATAAATGGAAGTTTTGGCTCGACGAATCCGATACCACCAGATATTGACGAAGGGTTCACTAACATCTACATTTCCGAACATAAGGAAAAGATGGAAAAATTATACCATATGCTCAAAGACCGACAAACCGCTACCAAAGAACATGTTATAAACAAAAGGAACGAAAAACGGGAAAACGACCTTCCAGCGATACCAATAGACGTTCTGGTAGAAACTAAGCAAATACAAGACAAAACTAAGCATAAGTATAACAACGAGACTCTGACGAAAATCGATATTGAAAGGAAAACGGCTGAAATAATTCCCAAACATCATAAAACCAAGACAAAAATACACCTAAAAAATATCAAAAGACCTAGAAAAACCGAACGGACAACTGACGAAAAGAACCTTACTCAACCACCTGAACTGACAGTTCCAGTAGCCGACAATGAAATTTTAACCGACACTACCGAACAACCGGAACAAGAAACCAATACGAAAACACAAGATCAAGGAAACCCCCAAAAGCTTGTACCGCGTACAAAACTGACTAGCTCCGATTATGACTCAGTAAAAGGAAACAACTGGTTCAACGACAACGCAATAAACCTTTTCATGGAACTAATTAACATCAGAAGCGAAAATACGGCAAACCTCCCTAAGGTGCATTGTTTCAATACTTTCATGTACCTTGCTCTCCAACACGGATATCACCGAGTGAAAAACTACACTCGAAGAACCGACTTGTCAGACAAGGAAATCATTTTTATCCCCATACATGAAGGAAATCATTGGACTCTAATAGAAATAAGGCCGAAATCCCAAATCATACGATACTACGACTCTTTACTCAGACCATTATCAACAGGTAAAAAGATCATGGACGAAATATTTTCCTATCTGGAGACTGAATGGGAAACTAAACTAAATATAAAATTAGACAGACAAACATGGAATTTCCTGCAAGAAACCAACATCCCTCGTCAAACCAACGATTACGATTGCGGGGCCTTTGTGTGTAAATACACAGATTTCCTTGCGCGAAACGCCCCTCTGTCTTTCTCCCAGGAAGACATGCCCCGGCTCAGGAAAGAAATCCTCCTAGAAATTACCTCGGAGAAATTACTAAATTAACTAACCCCGAAAATAATATTTTTTAGGTTCTTAACGGTCACCGCAGCGGCCGATTTGAAGAACGCTGACGATTGCGGAGGTATCATCCCCATCAGACTAGGACCGTCCTATCTAGAAACAAGACAACACCTCTTATACTACTATTTCGACCTAAAACCAATGCAAATTGCCATACATCAACTCCAAGACTCTCATTACCAACTAGACCAAAATCTACAAAAGAACAAACTACTTAATCAATCACTCGACGAATATACGCAAACAATTAAAACATCCCTACAGATTGCCGATTACAAAAATGCGAAATTTCTCACCCGAATACCCTTCACAAAAGAGAGAAAAGAGGACTTATAAACCCTCTAGGTTCCCTCATTAACTTCATCACGGGAAACCTAGACCACGAAGACCAAATCCGGTATGACAACCTAATTAAGGAATTAAAAGATGATAGCGAAAAGAAGACTTCACAAATAAACAACCAAAACAGAATGTTAATAGAAATCATAAAAAGATACAACGAGACTATTGAAACCTTAAACTTCAACAACCTTGAAATAAAAAACAAAATGAAACTAATGGAAAAATATCGACCCTGTACTAATTGGATTTTTCAAAGAACTCGCGACACACATCTTGATCAATATAAACATCGTCATAAACACCCTACGCGAAATCGAAAATTCCTTAACATTCTAAATTAGGAATTACACATCCAGCATCATCCCTCCAACATTATTCCAAAAGGAAATCATAAGGCTATCAAAAGGTAACGAAAAAATAAAACTGTTCGACTCAATCTTGGAACACGAATTAAATTCGAAAACAGTATGTGCCTTAGAATCCTGGCAAATCAATTACCTGATAGAAATACCGATATATACCGACTCAGACCTCTTCATATTCTCCCTAAACTCCATACCTGTAATAAGAGGCGACAGAGTCTTTACGGTCCTTAACCAGAACCAATACGTCATTGTAAATAATAATAACCATAACTCATTCTACTAACAACTGTTATAAAAATAACCATTGGAACTACTTCTGTAAGATACTAGATTTAAGTAAAGAAGTCACCACTTGTTCAAAAAATGTAATCTCTCATCATACCCTCACCGGGTGTAAATTAACCGAATTAAAAATTGATGACCCGTATCACGAAATCCTACCAACAGGTCATGTCACCATAGTTGCTCAAAAGGAAACCTTAGTAGAAATAAAAGGAAATTTCACCACATTCTTAAAAGGTTTAAAAGGACCTGGATAATCACGCCGACAAAAGAAGACATCTCTCTAAACGGTGTAGAGATAATAACCAATCAAATATCCCAAGGAACCCCCTGGATTCCCCAAATCCCCACATTTTGATACGGAACAATTAGAAAAGACCAAATAGAACTCGACTTGAGGGGATTCTCCTAATCCCAAAAATGCAGGAACAGTGGCCTCTTCTTCTAGGAAATAAGGATACTAACCAACTCCATGTACTCCATTTACTTATTCTCTATTATGTAACCATAGTCATAATATTTTTGATAATCACTATTGTAATCCAATTGCGCCGAGGGAAACGCAACAAACGATCATTGTTCGACAGCCTCAGAAACCAACCGTTCCAACTTAACTTCCAACACCCCTTTTGGACTTCTTGCTGGTTCCACCCCCAAGAACCCTCTGAGGATGGAGGAGTTACCAACCTCTTCCAAGGTCAACACGCAATAGAAGCATAGAGAACAAAGAGAACGCTACTTCAGCATTTGTCTCCGTAGGCGACAGTAATCCGCTTAGAGAATCATTCCCACGATTCTCACCTATTTCAATGCGTATGTACTATACCTAAAATGTGACCCTTCAATCTGCATATAAACCCCAAACCTTATCTCTGTGCTCATTTCATTGTTTACTCTCGTTCGATACGTTGTAATTTTAATAAAATAAAAGTTTGTTTAAAAGTGTTTTTTTCGTTAAAGAACTTATATTTATCTGTAACGGTTTACGATTGCAAGCCTTTAAAATTAACCTCTTAATGGTTATACTTCAATAACCTTCTTACACGGAGAAGGTCAACTTCTGATGGACTTAACGCCTAAAATGTTAAATTTGAAAAATGAACTACTAGTGTACAAAATGAAACTCGGCTAAATCTACAAAATTCAAATTTACCCTGTGGCTGAGTTATTTTTTTACAGGGTAAATTTGAATTTTGTAGATTTTAGCGAGTTTCATTTGTACACCTAGTAGTTCATTTTTTCAAATTTTAACATTTAGACGTTAAAGTCCATCAAAGTTGACCTTCTCCGTGTAAGAAGGTTATTGAAGTATAACCATTAAGAAGGTTAATTTTTAAAGGCTTGCAAATCGTAAGCCGTTACAGATATTGAAAAAATGCACTAAATAAAATCTGTTGGAAATTATTCTCTTTAATTTTTATTCTATTCATTTTTTCTCTAGGACGCACTGTTTTCAAGATAAATTTATTTAAAAAAAATTATTTTCCGAAAATGGTGCATCCTAGAAAAAAATAAAAGTGCAAATTTATGAGAATTAAATTTCCTACAATTTTTATTTATTAGGTGTACGAAATGAAACTCGGCCACAGGGTAAATTTGAATTTTGTTTATTTTAGCCGAGTTTCATTTTGTACACCTAATAGCAAAAAAAAATTTTTTTCACGGATTTAGGCTCAAAAACATCATTTTCAGAAGGTTTTCTGCTTTTCAGAGATCCTAATCTAACAAAATTTTTATATTTTTAAGGATGACTCCTCCCAAAGATGTCCAGAGCTCTCCCAAAAGAGAAGTTCCTCCATTTCTCAAATCGATCCTCAACAAAGACGTACAGATCACCGATCATATTTGTAAAATCGGCGATTCTTTAATGCCGCCAGAAAAATACCGCAAATACCACAAACTCCTCGAGGTACTTATTTCATTATTTTATTTTTTAATAATTTATTTTTTAAAAAGATTTCATGCCATGGGCTTCCATGGGTCGCTGGAACTTTGGCTATTATGTGGATATTTTGGCAGCCGCAGTATTTTCAATTACAAGTCAATTTAGTTTATGGTACGTTTTTATATGTTTATAATATTGTTAATTTTTTTTATAGGATTAATTATAGAAATGTTCATTATTGCGATAATCAAAGCGGCTGTGAGAAGGAGAAGGCCTGAAAGCCATACTTCCGATATGTTTATGACCGTCGGTATCGATGAATATTCATTTCCATCAGGGCATGCAACCCGAGCTATTTTTCTTGGATACATCTTCACTTATTTATATCCCATAAATATTTTTTGAGATTCTTCATCTATATTTGGATCGCTGTCATTTGCGTTTCTAGAATTTTAATGAGGAGACATCATGTTTTGGATATAATCGGTGGGATTTTCATCGGCGTCGCTGAAGGATTTTTGATGTCAGGTTTGTGGCTCAGCGATTCTTCAAGTCGCTACCTCGTCAACTTTTTGTCCGAAGAGTCGACGACACTGGAGGGCCTTCATGATGGTGTTGTTAGTGATGAACTTTAAAATTTTTGTCCCTCCATTGGCATTTACTCCCAAAAATAACATATGAAATTTTTTTAAAAACAGTATTTTTTTTGTCCTCTGGGCCCAAAAACTCAAACACCATTATTCTAGCGTTTTTTCATAGGCTGAAGGACCAAAAATTCATTTTTAGGCATTTATTTTAGTGAGCATTTTTATCCAGTTTTTTAAAGCTTTTTTTAGCACAAGAAACCACTATGTCTGAAGGGTTTCCTCGGTTTTAACGATATTAAGCCCTTATTTGGCTAGATTTTTAAATAAACTAGATTTTTTATTAGGTGTGCAAAATGAAACTCGGCCACAGGGTAAATTTGAATTTGTAGATTTTAGCAGAGTTTCATTTTGTACACCTAGTAGTTCATTTTTTCAAAATTTTAACATTTTAGGCGTTAAAGTCCATCAAAAGTTGACCTTCTCCGTGTAAGAAGGTAATTGAAGTATAACCATTATGAAGGTTAATTTTTAAAGGCTGTAAATCGTAAACCGTTACAGATATTGAAAAAATGCACTAAATAAAATCTGTTGGAAATTCAATTCTCTATAATTTTTATTCTATTCATTTTTTCTCTAGGACGCACTGTTTTCAAGATAAATTTATTTAAAAAAAAAATTATTTTCCGAAAATGGTGCATCCTAGAAAAAAAAATTAAGTGCAAAATAGAGAATTTTTCCTACAAGTTTTATTTATTAGGTGTACAAAATGAAACTCAGCCACAGGGTAAATTGAATTTTGTAGATTTTAGCCGAGTTTCATTTTGTACACCTAATATCTACCTTAAAATTTTTTTTCAAAAAGTCCCTGATTTTTGGTAGTAGGCCCAAGTTTTTCAGATTCCCCTTATCCCCCAAACACCAAGAAAACTGCCTTTTTAACGGTTTTCGCGGTATATTCCTCTAGAACACACTTTTAACCATATTATTCAGGCATTTTTCCCCTCAAGAAACCTTTATTTTTCTTGGTTTTCAGCCATTTTCCTGGATTTTCAATATTCTTCATTCTACTTATGGACCAAAATGGCTTTGCTACCTAATTTTTATGCCTTTTTCCCATTTTTTGAATCGTATTTTTGAGCGTCTTTGGCCATTTTTCCCGTTATTCTTCCCTAGAAAGAGAGAGAAAAAAAAGTGCCTCTCTCTTTTGTCAAGGACTTCCTGAAAGGGGCTGCTATCTTAATGCGGATATTGACTTATCTATTTTAAACTTTTCTATGAAAATGTTTCCTATCTTTTGTCCTTTTACCAATTTTTAAAATATCTGCTAGACTTTTTCTTAAGTAAAAATGTTCAAAATAAGAAGAAAAAAATCAAGGAGAGAAAAGAAGTGTTTATACGGTGACCTGTTTTTTGGGCGTTTCCACAGTTTTTTTTTTTCTTTAGCGAAAACTTCAATTTTTGTTGGATTTTTGGGCGTTTTTCATAATTATTGCCGAAATGCCGTTGTCACACATTTTTGGGCGGGTTTTTTTTTTTTTTTTTTTTTTGCCAAAAAATTGATGATAGTTTCTGTATATTTTTCGGTCAAGAAATATCCTTTGTAGGCATTCAATTAATTGTTATGCCTTTTTTTTTCATTTTTCGGACCGTATTTTTGAGGTTTTCGGCCATTTTTTCTCATTTATGGACGTTCTCCCTTGTTATTTTAATTAACCCAAGATTCTAGCTTTGTTCCAACAGTTTGAAATTGGTTTGTAACTCCTGGAGCATGCGCAGAAGGTTTTGGACGTCATATTAGAAGTCGTTAAATCGTTTCTTTGTCAAATCTGAATCTGGCGTCAAATTTGACGTGCAGATCCTTCTGCGCGTGCTCCAGGAGTTTCAAACCAGTTTCAAACTGCGGTTCTTTCTTCCTTCTACGAAAACTTCAATTTATGTTGGATTTTTGGGCGTTTTTCATAATTATTTGCCGAAATTTTTTTTCTGTATATTTTAGTCAAGAAAATCCTTTGTAGGCATTACCTAAATGTTATGCCTTTTTTTCGAACCGTATTTTTGAGCGTTTTCGGCCACTTTTTCTCATTTATGGACGTTCTCCCTTGTTTATTTTAATTAACCCAAGATTTTCCCAAGAAAACGCTCTAGATACTTAAAAAAAAATGAGAAAAACTTCCATAAATCTGGTAAAAAAGTTGCTCCTGTCCAAGCCTTTAAAATTAACTTTCTTAATGGTTATACTTCAATAACCTTCTTACACGGAGAAGGTCAACTTTTGATGGACTTTAACGCCTAAAATGTTTAAAATTTTGAAAAAATGAACTACTAGGTGTACAAAATGAAACTCGGCTAAAATCTACAAAATTCAAATTTACCCTGGGGCTGAGTTTCATTTTGTACACCTAATACTTAAAAAAATGAGAAAAACTTCCATAAATCTGGTAAAAAAAGTTTCTCCTGTCTTTAAACCAAGGAAAAATTCGATATGAAAGAGGTTTTTGGCCAAAAATCTGCTTAAGATGATGTCGCTCGGCAAAAAGAAAAGGAAAAAAAAAACGTTCAAAACGCCTGAAAACTGGGTAAAATTTACTGGCTGAAAAAATCATACTTCAAAAACGTTTTTTCTACTTTCTAGGACAAAGAAATCAATAAAATCGCCCAAAATCAAGTTCAACGGTGGTTTTTCAGCCCAAAAAACCGTGGGAAATGCCAACATTTTGATATTTTACCAGCGGAAATGTTTGGCCAAAAATTCAAAAAAACTGCCCGAAAATTTGTGACAACGGCGTTTCGGCAAATAATTATGAAAAACGGCCAAAAGTCCTACGAAAATTGAGGTTTTTGCAAAAGAAATGTTTTTTAAAAAATGAGGATATTAGTTTGAAACTCCTGGAGCACGCGCAGAAGGATCTGCACGTCCAATTTGACGTCAGCTTCAGATTTGACGAAGAAACGATTTTAACGACTTCTAATATGACGTCCAAATCCTTTTGCGCATGCTCCAGGAGTTACAAACCAATTTCAAACTGCGGTTGGAACAATGCTAACAATTCAAGGAGTTCCTTTTTATAATTTAAAAATTAATAAAATACTTTTGCGAGGGAGCCATAGAAAAAAGAAGGGAAACAACACGTGTCCTTTTTTCAAGGGCCTTCCCGAGAGGGGCTTCCCGTTATTTTAATCCGGATTGACTTATCTATTTTTAAACTTTTCTAGGTACATAATATTTCTTATCTTTTGCCCTTTTACCACATTGCTAGATTTATTTCTAAAATAAAAATGTTTAATATGAATAAAAAGTACTGGTTTGAAGAGCTTCCAACGAAAACTTCCTTAAAGAGAAGTATCTATATAGGAGGGGGAAGTATAACGGAGGGGACGTAAACGTAGTGGGAAGTATATGGGAGGGGAAGTATAACGGAGGGGGAAGTATATGGGAGGGGAAGTATAACGGAGGGGGAAGTATAACGGAGGGGAAAGTATAACGGAGTAGGAAGTATAACAGGGGGAAGTATAATGGAGGGGGAAGTATAAAGGAAGGGGATTTAGTAGGGAGGGAAAGTATAAAGGACAATTTTGCAAGTTTGTTTTTGCGAAAAATTTTCCGGGGTTTTTTTTTGAAAATTTTCTAAGTTCTTTTTTCAAAAATTTTTCTAAGTTTTAACTTTTTTTTTCGAAAAATTTTCTAAGTTTTTTGTCCAAAAAAAAATTTTTTTTTTTTCAAAATTTTCAAAGTTTTTTTCGAAAAATTTTCCGGGTTTTCCTTTCCTTTTTTTTTTTTTTTTTTTTTTTTTTTTTTTTTTTTTTTTTTCTTTTTTCGAAAAATTTTTCAAGTTCTTTTTTTCGAAAAATTTTCAAAGTTTTTTTGTCAAAAAAAAATTTTTTTTTTCGAAAAATTTTCCGGGTTTTTCTTTCTTTTTCTTTCTTCTTTTTTTTTTTTTCGAAAAATTTTCTAAGTCTCAAGGTAGAAATAATGGGCTCTTGGCCTAGGGATGTGCCTCTCGTAAAGGGTAGAAGTACGAAATTTCTCCCTACTAAAAAAAATTAATGATTAAAAAGTGGCAATTTTTTTGCACCAAAAATTCTTAAAAAATATAAGGAGTAATTGGTGAAAATTTGGCGAAAATCGGATTAACGGTTCGGCCGCAGCGAATTTTTTAAAATTTCAAACAGTCATATCGCTGCCATTTTTTCGAAATTCAAAAATCGCCCTCGTTGGTTTATCGTTCACCGACTAAAGAAAATTTGGTGAAGATCGGTTGAAAACATTCTCCAAAAGCCCCACGTGGAGGGTGAAAAGGGACTCCTTGAATTATTAGCTTCGTTCCAACCGCAGTTTGAAACTGGTTTGAAACTCCTGGAGCTCGCGCAGAAGGTTCTGCACGTCAAATTTGACGTCAGCTTCAGATTTGACGAAGAACGATTTTAACGACTTCTAATATGACGTCCAAAACCTTCTGCGCATGCTCCAGGAGTTACAAACCAATTTCAAACTGTTGGAACAAAGCTAGAATCTTGGGTTAATTAAAAATAAACAAGGGAGAAAAAATGGCCGAAAACGCTCAAAAATACGGTTCGAAAATTCATCTTCTTTAAAATCAAGGAGAGAGAAAATGTTTGTACCGTGTCCTGATTTTTGGGCATTATCCTCATTTTTTAAAAAAATATTTCTTTTGCAAAAACCTCAATTTTTGTTGGACTTTTGGCCGTTTTTCATAATTATTTGCCGAAACGCCTTGTCACAAATTTTCGGGCAGTTTTTTTTTTTAATTTTTGGCCAAAGAATTCCGCTAGTAAAATATCAAATTTTGGCATTTTCCTCGGTTTTTTGGCTGAAAAACCACCGTTGAACTTGATTTTTAGGGGTTTTTATTGATTTCTTTGTCCTAGAAAGTAGAAAACACGTTTTTGAAGTACGATTTTTTTCAACCAATAAATTTTACCCAATTTTCAGGCGTTTTGAACGTTTTTTTCCCTTTTTTTTTTTTGCCGAGCGACATCATCTTAAGCAGATTTTTGGCCAAAAACCTCTTTCATATCGAATTTTTCCTTGGTTAAAGACAGGAGAACTTTTTTTACCAGATTTATGGAAGTTTTTCTCATTTTTTTTTAAGTATTAGGTGTACAAAATGAAACTCAGCCACAGGGTAAATTTGAATTTTGTAGATTTTAGCCGAGTTTCATTTTGTACACCTAGTAGTTCATTTTTTCAAAATTTTGAACATTTTAGGCGTTAAAGTCCATCAAAAGTTGACCTTCTCCATGTAAGAAGGTTACTGAAGTATAACCATTAAGAAGGTTAATTTTTAAAGGCTTGTAAATCGTAAACCGTTACAGATATTGAAAAAATGCACTAAATAAAATCTGTTGGAAATTTAATTCTCTTTAATTTTTATTCTATTCATTTTTTCTCTAGGACGCACTGTTTCAAGATAAATTTATTTAAAAAAAAAATTATTTTCCGAAATGGTGCATCCTAGAAAAAAATAAATAAGTGCAAATTTATGGAGATTAAATTTCCTACAATTTTTATTATTAGGTGTACAAAATGAAACTCAGCCACAGGGTAAATTTGAATTTGTTGATTTTAGCCGAGTTTCATTAAAAAAAAATTTTTTTTCACGGATTTAGGCTCAAAAACATCATTTTCAGAAGATTTTCTGCTTTTCAGAGATCCAAATTCTAACGAAATTTTTATATTTTTAAGGATGACTCCTCCCAAAGATGTCCAGAGCTCTCGCAAAAGAGAAGTTCCTCCATTTCTCAAATCGATCCTCAACAAAGACGTACAGATCACCGATCATATTTGTAAAATCGGCGATTCTTTAATGCCGCCAGAAAAATACCGCAAATACCACAAACTCCTCGAGGTACTTATTTCATTATTTTATTTTTTAATAATTTTTTTTAAAAAGATTTCATGCCATGGGCTTCCATGGGTCGCTGGAACGTTGGCTATTATGTGGATATTTGGCAGCCGCAGTATTTTCAATTACAAGTCAATTTAGTTTATGGTACGTTATTTTATATGTTTATAATATTGTTAATTTTTTTTATAGGATTAATTATAGAAATGTTCATTATTGCGATAATCAAAGCGGCTGTGAGAAGGAGAAGGCCTGAAAACCATACTTCCGATATGTTCATGACCGTCGGTATCGATGAATATTCATTTCCATCAGGGCATGCAACCCGAGCTATTTTTCTTGGATACATCTTCACTTATTTATATCCATAAATATTTTTTGAGATTCTTCATCTATATTTGGATCGCTGTCATTTGCGTTTCTAGAATTTTAATGAGGAGACATCATGTTTTGGATATAATCGGTGGGATTTTCATCGGCGTCGCTGAAGGATTTTGATGTCAGGTTTGTGGCTCAGCGATTCTTCAAGTCGCTACCTAGTCAACTTTTTGTCCGAAGAGTCGACGACACTGGAGGGCCTCATGATGGTGTTGTTAGTGATGAACTTTAAAAATTTTTTGTTCCTCCATTGGCATTTACTCCCCAAAAATAAAAATATGAAATTTTTTTAAAAACAGCATTTTTTTGTCCTCTGGGCCCAAAAACTCAAACACCCACTATTCCAGCGTTTTTTTCATAGGCTGAAGGACCAAAAGTTCATTTTTAGGCATTTATTTTAGTGAGCATTTTTATCCAGTTTTTTAAAGCTTTTTTAGCACAAGAAACCACTATGTCTGAAGGGTTTCCTCGGTTTTAACGATATTAAGCCCTTATTTAGCTAGATTTTTAAATAAACTAGATTTTTTTATTAGGTGTGCAAAATGAAACTCAGCCACAGGGTTTTGAATTTTGTAGATTTTAGCAGAGTTTCATTTTGTACACCTAGTAGTTCATTTTTTCAAAATTTTAAACATTTTAGGCGTTTAAGTCCATCAAAAGTTGACCTTCTCCGTGTAAGAAGGTTATTGAAGTATAACCATTATGAAGGTTAATTTTTAAAGGCTTGTAAATCGTAAACCGTTACAGATATTGAAAAAATGCACTAAATAAAATCAGTTGGAAATTTAATTCTCTTTAATTTTTATTCTATTCATTTTTTCTCTAGGACGCACTGTTTTCAAGATATATTTATTTAAAAAAAAAATTATTTTCCGAAAATGGTGCATCCTAGAAAAGTACTGGTTTGAAGAGCTTCCAACGAAAACTTCCTTAAAGAGAAGTATCTATATAGGAGGGGGAGTATAACGGAGGGGACGTAAAACGTAGTGGGAAGTATATGGCAGGGGAAGTATAACGGAGGGGGAAGTATAACGGAGGGGATGTATAACGGAGTAGGAGTATATGGGAGGGGAAGTATAACGGAGGGGGAAGTATAACGGAGTAGGAAGTATAACGGAGGGGAAGTATAACGGAGTAGGAAGTATATGGGAGGGGAAGTATAACCGAGGGGGAAGTATAACCGAGGGGGGAGTATAAGGAAGGGGAAGTATAAGGAAACGAAAGTATAAGGAAGAGGATGGAGCAGGGTCCACTGCAGGGAGGGAAAGTATAAAGGAGAATTTTCCAAGTTTGTTTTGTCGAAAAATTTTCCGGTTTTTTTTTTTCGAAAAATTTTCCAAGTTCTTTTTTCGAAAAATTTTCCAAGTTCTTTTTTTTTAAAAATGTTGTAAGTTTTTTTGTCCAAAAAAAATTGTTTTTTTCAAAAATTTTCAAAGTTTTTTTCGAAAAATTTTCCGGTTTTTTTTTTCGAAAAATTTTCGAAGTTCTTTTTTTCGAAAAATTTCTAAGTTCTTTTTTTTTTAAATGTGTAAGTTTTTTTTGTCCAAAAAAAAATTTTTTTTTTTTTCAAAAAATTTTCAAAGTTTTTTTCAAAAATTTTCCGGGTTTTCCTTTTTTTTTTTTTTTTTTTTCCGAGAAATTTTCTAAGTTTTTTTTTTTCGAAAAATGTTCTAAGTTTTTTTTGTCAAAAAAATTTTTTTTTCGAAAAATTTTCCGGGTTTTTCATTCTTTTTCTTTTTTTTTTTTTTTTTGAAAAATTTTAAGTTCTTTTTTTCGAAAAATTTTTTAAGTGTCAAGGTAGAAATAATGGGCTCTTTGGCCTAGGGATGTGCCTCTCGTAAAGGGTAGAAGTACGAATTTCTCCCTACTAAAAAAAATTAATGATTAAAAAGTGGCAATTTTTTTGCACCAAAAATTCTTAAAAATATAAGGAGTAATTGGTGAAAATTTGGTGAAAATCGGATTAACGGTTCGGCCGCAGCGAATTTTTTAAAATTTCAAACAGACATATCTCCGCCATTTTTTCGAAATTCAAAAATCCCCCTCGTTACATTCTTCTTCACCGGCTAAAGAAATTTGTGTGAAAATTTGGTGAAAATCGGATGAAAATTGTGGCCGTAAAGTGTTCCGGAAATAATGCTACGGCCGGCCGGAACCACAGACAAAGTTGAGATCGGTAAAGATCAATATTCGATTTTACCCTCCGGACCCCGGAAGACCCCTCCCCAAAACCCGACATGGAGGGTATCACAATAACTTCTTTAAGGAAGTTAAAAATAATTAAGTGCAAAATAGAGAATTTTTCCTACAAGTTTTATTATTAGGTGTACAAAATGAAACTCAGCCACAGGGTAAATTTGAATTCTGTAGATTTTAGCCGAGTTTCATTTTGTACACCTAATATCTACCTTTAAAAATTTTTCAAAAAGTCCCTGATTTTGGTAGTAGGCCCAAGTTTTTCGGATTCCCCTTATCCCCCAAACACCAAGAAAACTGCCTTTTAACGGTTTTCAGCGGTATATTCCTCTAGAACACACTTTTAACCATATTATTCAGGCATTTTTCCCCTCAAGAAACCTTTATTTTTCTTGTTTTCAGCCATTTTCCTGGATCTTTCAACATTCCTCATTCCTACTTAAATTATGGACCAAAAATGGCTTTTCTACCTAATTTTATGCCTTTTTCTCATTTTTTGAATCGTATTTTTGAGCGTCTTTGGCCATTTTTCCCGTTATTCTTCCCTAGAAAGAGAGAGAGAAAAAAAAGTGCCTCTCTCTTTGTCAAGAGACTTCCTGAAAGGGGCTGCTATCTTAATGCGGATATTGGCTTATCTATTTTAAACTTTTCTATGAACATGTTCCTATCTTTTGTCCTTTTACCAATTTTTAAAATATCTGCTAGACTTTTTCTTAAATAAAATGTTTAAAATAAGAAGAAAAAAATCAAGGAGAGAAAAGAAGTGTTTATACGGTGACCTGTTTTTGGGCGTTTCCACAGTTTTTTTTTTTCTTCTTTTGCGAAAACTTCAATTTTGTTGGATTTTTGGCCGTTTTTCATAATTATTTGCCGAAATGCCGTTGTCACACATTTTTGGGCGGTTTTTTTTTTTTTTTTTTTTTTTTTTTTTTTTTTTTTTTTTTTTTTTTTTTTTTTTTTTTTTTTTTGCCAAAAATTGATGATAGTTTCTGTATATTTTTTGGTCAAGAATATCCTTTGTAGGCATTCAACTAATTGTTATGCCTTTTTTTTCATTTTTTCGAACCGTATTTTTGAGCGTTTTCGGCCATTTTTTCTCATTTATGGACGTTCTCCCTTGTTTATTTTTAATTAACCCAAGATTCTAGCTTTGTTCCAACAGTTTGAAATTGGTTTGTAACTCCTGGAGCATGCGCAGAAGGTTTTGGACGTCATATTAGAAGTCGTTAAAATCGTTTCTTCGTCAAATCTGAATCTGGCGTCAAATTTGACGTGCAGATCCTTCTGCGCGTGCTCCAGGAGTTTCAAACCAGTTTCAAACTGCGGTTGGAACAAAGCTAATAATTCAAGGAGTCCCTTTTCACCCTCCACGTGGGGCTTTTGGGAGAAGGTTTTCAACCGATCTTCACCAAATTTCTTTAGTCGGTGAACGATAAACCAACGAGGCGATTTTTGAATTTCGAAAAAATGGCGGAGATATGTCTGTTTGAGATTTTAAAAAATTCGCTGCGGCCGAACCGTTGGTTCCGATTTTTACCAAATTTTCACCAATTACTCCTTATATTTTTCAAGAATTTTTGGTGTAAAAAATTGCCACTTTTTAATTATTAATTTTTTTTAGTAGGGAGAAATTTCGTACTTCTAGCCATTACGAAAGGCACATCCGTAGGCCAAAGAGCCCATTATTTCTACTTGACACTTGGAAAAATTTTCGAAAAGAAGAACTTCAAAAATTTTTCAAAAAAAAAAAAAAAGGAAACCCGCAAAATTTTTCGAAAAAAATACTATTTCTTTCTTTTGCGAAAACTTCAATTTTTTGGCGTTTTCATAATTATTGGCCGAAATGCCGTTGTCACTCAATTTTGGGCGGTTTTTTTTGGCCAAAAAATTGACGCCAGTTTCTGTATATTTTTCGGTCAAGAAATATCATTTGTAGGCATTACCTAAATGTTATGCCTTTTTTTTTTGAACCGTTTTTGAGCGTTTTTGGCCATTTTTTTCTCATTTATGGACGTTCTCCCTTGTTTATTTTTAATTAACACAAGGAACTTTTTTTGCAAAAGAAATATTTTTTTAAAAAATGAGGATATTAGTTTGAAACTCTGGAGCACGTGCAGAAGGATCTCACGTCCAATTTGACGTCAGCTTCAGATTTGACGAAGAAACGATTTTAACGACTTCTAATATGACGTCCAAATCCTTTTGCGCATGATCAGGAGTTACAAACCAATTTCAAACTGCGGTTGGAACAAAGCTAACAATTCAGGAGTTTGTTTTTATAATTTATAAATTATAAAATACTTTTGCGAGGGAGCCATAGAAAAAAGAAGGGAAACAACACGTGTCCTTTTTTCAAGGGCCTTCCGAGAGGGGGTTCCCGTTATTTTAATCCGGATATGACTTATCTATTTTTAAAACTTTTCTAGGTACATAATATTTCTTATCTTTTGCCCTTTTACCACATTGCTAGATTTATTTCTAAAATAAAAATGTTTTATGAATAAAAAGTACTAGTCTGGAGCTGGCCCGACGGGAACTTCCTTAAAGAGAAGTAACAATATAGGAGGGGGAAGTATATGGGAGGGGAAGTATAAACGGAGTTGGAAGTATTTGGAAGGGGAAGTATAACGGAGGGGGAAGTATACGGAGTAGGAAGTATAACGAACGGGGAAGTATAACGAACGGGGAAGTACTAAGTTTTTTTTGTAAAAAAAAAAAATTTTGTTTCGGAAATTTTCCGGTTTTCTTTCTTTTTCTTTTTTTTAGTAGGGAGGGAAAGTATAAAGGACAATTTTGCCAGTCCTGTTTTTCGAAAAATTTTTCCAAGTGTCAAGGTAGAAATAATGGGCTCTTTGGCCTAGGGATGTGCCTCTCGTAAAGAGTAGAAGTACGAAATTTCGGTAGGTACTAAAAAAAAAATTTTTTTTAACTTTTTTTTTTCGAAAAATTTTTCGAAGTTTTTTTTTTTTTTCAAAAAATTTTCAAAGTTTTTCTCGACAAATTTTCCGGGTTTTTTTTTTTTTTTTTTTTTTTTTTTTTTTTTTCGAAAAATTTTTTAAGTTTTTTTTTTCGAAAAATTTTCTGGGTTTTTCTTTCTTTTTTTTTCTTTCTTTTTTTTTTTTGAAAAATTTTCCAAGTTCTTTTTTTCGAAAAATTTTCTAAGTGTCTAGGTAGAACTGGGCTCTTTGGCCTAGGGATGTGCTCTCGTAAAGGGTAGAAGTACGAAATTTCTCCTACTAATAAAAATAGTAATTAAAAAGTGGCAATTTTTTTGCACCAAAATTCTTAAAAAATATAAGGAGTAATTGGTGAAAATTTGATGAAAATCGGAGCAACGGTTCGGCCGCAGCGAATTTTTTAAAATTTCAAAACAGACATATCGC